>JACXGI010001604.1:0-67957 GCA_016801175.1 Esox masquinongy
CCCCCCCCCCCCCCCCCCCCCAGTGCACAGTCACCGTCCCTTAGAGACTCAGCCGATACACCTCATTATGCACTGTGGGCATTTGGACGTTGTCAGGTTCACTTGATCTTCTCTGAAATTTTGAGGTACTTTATTGGTTTCTTGGTTATCTTAACAATAGCTTTACAGTGTAGGAGTAAAAGCTGCAATTTCATATTCATAGCTGTCTTTTTTTTGTACATATTCACTTAGTCATGAATAATTATGTACAAAAAATATGTACCAAATTATGTACAAAAGTCCCATTTACAAACCAATTGTTGATATAGAAGACAAAGTAAAAGTGACATCCTATTCCAGCCTATTAAGACAGAGGAGTTCCCTCTCCAAATGACCTGCCACTCACCTAAACCTTTTTTTAGGATTGGTGGTGATTTGTCTGAGACAGGGAGAGGTCACTTTTAGACAAGGCGATATCGCTTTTAAAAAAGTCTGTTTTTTCCGGAGGGCTTGGCAATTTCATTGAGGTGTTCACCAGATTGCACCTAAAGAAAACGACGTCTCTGTTCAGCACCTTGGACAGCAGAGTGGGGAAACACTGTTCATTGTAAACCAGCTGTCTTCCCCTCAATCTCCTTAGCATCAAGCCAAGGATGCAAACATCTGCTTAGACTCTGTGTCGCTTGTCTCTCTGAATAGGCTTGTCCTCACACGCAAACACACACACACACACACACACACACCGAGGGATATATGAGGACACACCATTGCACGATGCTTTTAAATCAATCAGTGCCCTTGCCTACTGAAGTCCTGTGGTGCCCCACAGCCCACCCCACTCCAGCTCCCGCCGCCGCCCCCCTCCCCCATCTAGCCTATGAAGCGCCGGTGCAGTCTTTTTGACTTAGGGTGTCGTCCTGTCCAGACACATCACTGTCACCCTCACTGGAGCTGGCGGGGTGGGTTTTTTTTTTTTTTGGAGAGTGCTACTCTCTCCCACAGGAGGGAAATAGCAGCCACATCGGATCAGACGGAGGGCCTGGAAAGTAGGGTCAGGACCCAGAGCCCTGGGACGGTGCGGGAGGGTTGGACAGAACCAGACACAGACAGTGAGACGTCACCGTGACCCAGGCGAGTGCAGCCAGGGGTCCGCACAGGGATACAGTGGGCTCTTCTCTGGCCGGGGAGGCTGTAGAGTATTACTGACTTATATTCAGAGACGGCACAGGGAGTGTGACTGAGGTGAGCCTGTGCGTTGTGCTCTACGGAGGGTGTGCGTGTGGTATGTTGCCAGAGGCTGGAACTAATGTAAGGTGATCTGTGTTCCCGGCACTGCAGGTTCTAAAGTGACACCTGGGGGACAGATATCAGCGGCGCGCCCAGAACCACAGGGAGAAGTGCGGGCTAACTCGGCAGAGCAGCAGGTCTTTGCAGCGACAGACTTCCTTCCAGGTAAGAGACCTGATGTTGGCCTCGTTCAGTTTTCTGGGAGCTGAGACTGGAACTCCTACGAGTACGAGTGGTGTATTCACCTTTAAAGACAGTCCTGCATTTCACTTTGTAGTTTGAGGTAGGGGCACTACTTCTAAGTATACTCACAACCATCCCTCTCTCTGTCTTTTTCTCTGTCTTTCTGCCCCCCCCCTCCCCTCTCCCTGCAGGTTCCATGGCAGACTACCCTGGTCAGTGGAGCTCTCAGCCCAACAACCCGTTGCAGGCAATGGACAGTGCACTGATGGGAAGTCTCTCAGGTGGTCTTTGATTTAGTTGTCAAAACCTGCAAAACACATGTCTGTCTGCTGTTAACCGAGTAATACCACACACCGGACATCATATATACCAATGATGTCTCAGTGTTCGTGACATAAAGTCCTGTAGGTAATGGCTCAACCACTTCGTAACGCAGTTGGCAGAAGTCATTAGGCTTTAATCTGAATGCGGTGTTTGAGCATGCTAAGAGAGATGCTATTGCAGGACAAATCCTAAAAAAACTGAACCAAATCTGTTTGAGCATGTCAGTGTGTTATGCTACCGATTGATTCATGCCTGTAAAGTTGCCACTGAGAATACGGAGAATGCGCAAATTAGAATTGAATGGTTATTACAGTCGAAATGGGCCAAATCACCCGTTTTAAGTGGGTGGTCACGTGCTGTCACTGTTACATTTAACGTTTCAGTCATTTAGCTGATGCTCTTATCTAGAGTGACTTACAGCAAGTTCATACATTTTAAAAGAGCTAGGTGAAACAACCACACAGTTTAGTATTAAGTGCATTCTAATCAATGAACTAGTTATTGGCAAAGGCCAGTGCTGGAAACAGGAACATACAAATAATAAACATAAAAATACAAAGTTTACCAAAGACAACAGACAGCAGAGGTGGTGGCAGTGGAATTATTTTAAGTACTCTATGGAAAGGTGAGTTTTCAGATGTTTTTGAAGATAGGTAGAGACTCTGATATCCTAGCCTCCAAGGGAAGGTGGTTCCACCATTGAGGTGCCAGAACAGAGAAGTGTTTTGACTGTGTAAATCAGGAACTGCCCAGAAGGTGCAGGATGGCCAAGAGGCCAGATGTGGCTGAACAAAAACCCTACAATGTAGGGTTTGAGCATTGCCTGAAGGTAGGGAGGAGATGCTCTGTTGCAGGCTTGTCTTTCAGGTCTGTACACCATAGAGAAAATAGTTGGTATTCTGGATTATTTTATGAGTGTACTGGATTGCAGGAAAATAATCAGGTTATATCATTTCAATAGTCACACTTTTCAGTGGTCTGACCCAGAACCATAAGGTTTCTGGATCGAATCCAAGAGTCGTTCTGTCCCTGAGCTTGGTAATTGCACCTAACTTCTCCCAGGCCATCGCTGTAAATGGGAATGTATTCCCAGTTAACTTACCTGGTGAAATTAGGGGGAAAATGTAAAACGGTTTGTCAAGTTTTCTACTACGGTGTTTTTCAACTACGCTGTTTACTGTACCTGGTTAGACCAGATGTCTTTTACCTAGGCTTGGACAGTTCATATTTAAGAGCTGCTGGCACAGTGATTCAGTTGGAATTTAGGTTACGTCTCAACACTGGGTTAAATTAAATGGACATTTTTTAATTGTATTTTAACTTATACACAAGCAGGCAAAACAACAAGATTTTAAACTGACTGCAATTAAAGACAAAGCAGTGATTGTGAGAAATAACACAGCGTTATAAACCCAAGGCCCCTTGAGCTGAGCACACTCTGTTTTTCCACATTGGTGGCTTGGGAGTGGTGACTGGCCTAATTTGCGTCAGGCTGAGATTCATGGCCTGAGTTGTGTGTTGACGATGCCAGCCTCTGCAGATCAGTGTAATGACGCTCGTCATCTCAGGGCTATGGAATCACTGCTGAAGGCCTAGCCGCTCGACGACACACACCAACACACACACACACCCAGACCAACAGAGGAGCAGTGAATCCCCATGAGGGACCAAATGGATGTCTTTTTGAGTGTTTTGGCTGATTCATTGCTCTGTAGCTTCAAACGGCTCACCACAGCCTCACTCTGCCCCATGTTTTACTTTTAGTTTCTTCAGTCAACTCCCACCATAATGCAGTTCTCACGTCCGCTCTGATTGTGACATTTTCACTGCACTCGCCTCGGAAGGTGTTGCTAGGCACTACTCACTCATGAGACAATAGACCCTTCTCAATTCATTTCAGTTGGGGCCATTTTAAAATGTCTCCGTCCCTCGCTACTGCGTTTGAAGGGGTTTCAGCCTTCAAACTTTTGTCAGTGAGCCTTTCATATTGATAATGTCTTGTTCTGCATGCCTGTGGGATGGCTAATGTCCAGTTCACAAGCCTCTCTCTGAGGTGTCTCTATGCCGGGGTTTCGATGGCTGCATTTAAACAAGCATCCCCGTTCTGATTGTTTTAACAGGTATTTTGCCTGATTACGTCAGTGGTAAAAAGATGAAAATTTAGCAAAACGGTGCCTCACTGTCTCAGATTAATTCCAACCTAAAATTGTTTTGCCAGTGACATTGACACATACCATTTTAAATCAATTTCCTACAGTACTATGACCTACTTTGTGAATCGATATGCTTATTGCTCATGTCTTGGTCTTGTAGGTTTCTCCCAGCCTACCATGGGGCTGAATATGGACATAGGGGCGGCTCCACTATCGACAGACAGGCCCCCCAGCATCGCTGAGCCCCAGAAGCCCCCAACTCAGGCAGCCAAGACACACACCGACATGTTTGAAGGTAGAGGGAAACACTGACACACACCAAACTACCTAGTTCAGTACCACATAGTACCTACCTACACCTTAATAGACAGTCTGTCTGTCTTGCTTTCTGTCCGTCTGTCTCTGTCTGTCTGTCTGCCTGTATTTCAGCCTGTCTGTCTGCGTGTCTGACTGGCTGTCTGTCTGCAAGGTTGTCTGTGTGCAGTGCTGTCTGTCTGTCTGCCTATATTTCAGCATGTCTGTCTGCGTGTCTGGCTGTCTGTCTGCAGTGCTGTCTGTCTGCGTGTCTGGCTGTCTGTCTGCAGTGCTGTCTGTCTGCCAGTCTGTCTGACTTCTACGTATGCAGCACATGTAATAGTAATTGTGTTCACAAGACTGATGGGCGCTGCCATGCTGATGCCATCTGTCAGGCCGGCGCATCCCCTCACCCACCTCACCCTCCTGATCAATCAGAATGTCCTCATACCCATGCTGCCACCCTCCACCCACCCGCTGGTTTATCCAGTGGTTGCCATGCCCCTGTCATGCCCAGTACAGTTGATGAGGCCTGGGTTGAGACTGAGGGCTTATGAGCTTACAACATCAAGATGAGTACTATGATGCTCATCTGTCAGTCCTGTCCTAACTCCGCCCCTATATAGACAGGTCGTTATATCCCAGTCATGTCCTAACTCTGCCCCTATATAGACAGGTCGTTATATCCCAGTCATGTCCTAACTCCACCCCTATATAGACAGGTCGTTATATCCCAGTCCTGTCCTAACTCCGCCTCTATATAGACAGGTCATTATATCCCAGTCCTGTCCTAACTTCACCCCTATATAGACAGGTCCTTATATCCCTGTCCTAACTCCAGCCCTATAGAGACAGGTCCTTATATCCCAGTCCTGTCCTAACTCCACCCCTATATAGACAGGTCCTTATATCCAGTCCTGTCCTTTCTCCACCCATCTGTAGACTAATGGTCATTTCCCAGTCTTGCCCTAACTCTTATGAGACCAATAGCCACTCCATGTATTCCAGAGCTAGTAGACCTGATTTAACAGCAGCAGGTAATGACCACATGGATATCCGAGCTAAATTCCAATCACTTTAATTGATAATGTTAACCCGAATTTAACAAATCACAAAAAACGTTTATCATTTATGCAATTAAAGTAAGTAAACTAAATTGAGTAAATTAAGTAAGTAAACTCCTTGATTTACCATAAAAAAAGGCTAAAATAGTGCAAATATTAGAAATTCTTTAGAGAGTAACTTGGGAGAGTCCAGCCTTCTATAAAGTTTAGAAACCTTTTTTGGTTTGGCCTTAACCACTGGGTGTTTTGGTAGCACTTCATGCCAAGTTCAAAAGACCTTGCCGAGATGGATTATTTTTTCCCATGAGTCTGAGAGGGGTTACTAGCTAACTTGAAATTCACAAGCTGTTGCATTAAAACAGCTTGCCTAACTTGTTTTATTTATAACATTGTTCAGAGATTTCTATCGTAGCCCATAAAAGCTTGGCAGAAGCATGTTTGGTCACTTATTAATATGTTTGTCTAGACATTCTCCCAGGGTGAAGGCCATCAGGAGCAGCAGTAAAGCCCCACTATCAAACTTCTTTTAAACATCTACATCACTCAGCCGGAAGACTAGGCAAACTGTTTTCTTACATTTTCCGATAAATGTAAAGTAGGTATTAAATGTGTTAATAGTTGAAGTTCCAATGGGTAAATTATCATGTTGTTTCTTATCAGCATCTTATAATTATCATGTTGTTTCTTATCAGCATCTGATAATATCTTATCAGCATCTGATAATATCCCCGGTACCACATGGGTGTAGCACAACTGAGACCCAGTGCTATACACTCCTACACCATAGATATTTGGACTAAGCACCAGTAGCTTGTTTCTTGTGGGAATAGCGTGTGTGTAGGCTTGTCCGTGTGAAACTAATGGCACCCAGCACAGTCTGGTTCTAAATTAGTTGTAGGCTGCAGACAGATTGGAAGCCTGAGGGTGAAAGATAAACTTTGCGGGCGTCTGTTCACAACCCTGCCTGTGTAGAATGATTTATTCAGATATCGCCACGGGGATTCCAATTCGATCAGTACAGTATCTGAATGTTCATGCTTACCTCTGAAAGGCTATGTTGCTAGCGGAAATAAAGTGTCTGTCTGGTGTGACTAAACATTGCAGCTCAACACTCACCAGTCAGCAACTCTCTAACTCGTGGGAAGAATTACAACTGCCAAAACAATTGAGAAACAGAACATCCTCCATGGCACAATTTCGTTAGTATGCATGTATGACATATGGGTAATGGCGAAATCTGGGAAACCACCGCGAGGGGGCGGGCCCACACCCCAAGGCCCCTGTCGTGCATAGCAAAAAATAAGCTAGGTCTATATAAAAAAAATATATATAAAAATTTAGCTAGGCCTATATAAAAAAAAAAGCAAAAAACTTTGAAGGTGAGAAAACTCCGCTCGTTGAGAGCCCCTGAGTTTCAACTGCCAGGTAAAGGAAGCCCGGGAAGTAGGCTACATAACAAATATTTTTCCTCCTTCCAGTCGAAAGGGGGCTAAATAGTCTCAAAATCCCTGAATCTGGCAAGAATGGCCTTTGCGTATCTTACGTGCATTACACCATTACGTCGCTTACAAAATTGCTAATCCTTACGTTTTGATAGATGACGGTAGACATGAGTAAAAAACAAAATTGCAAGCAGTGCTCAAAAGCACAGCAATAGTGTTGTCTGAACAAGCTTGTGTAAAACACCCAAATATTACGTCCTTATTTAGACAAGCCTGATAGGATCAGCTGCCATCAGCACCTCCACAGATGAAACACTGCCGCCACCGGTAGCTAGCAGCAGCACGTCTCCACCAGCAACCAGCCTTCCCAACGTAACAACAAAAATAGTGACGAAAATATTCGTTAAATACCTATTTTTCAGTGGCAGTTGACAAGAAAATAACTAACTACTGTAAATAGAAACAGAGAAAACAAAAACGAAATGAAAAATTGTTTTCATTTTGGTTGTCCAAAACAAGACTAGAAGAAATTCTTTAGTAGTCAAATATAACTGCCATAGTTGGATAGGAAGATTTTGGAAAGAGAGGTTCTCAGTGTTTTTTTTCATGATGCACTTTCAGATGTCATCAAAAGACATCTGAAAGCGCATCATCCCAATATACGCACAGGCAAAGACCATGGTGTGGTACCTGGAGACATGGGTATACCCTAATTTAACTATCAAAATGTTTTTGAATCTTCTGTTCTCCCCTCGTTCTTATATTTCAAAGTGAAATTTCCATCCATATCAGTGAAACTGCTCAAACAATAACACATGTGCAGTACGCATTTTCCATTGGCTGATTACATTTTGGAAAATTCATGCTTCCATACTGTGCACAACACTGCGGTTCAAATTTTAATAAATAGGCCTAATAGAAGGCAATATCAACATTGTAAGCAAAACATAATGGTATGTTCCATTAGAATGATTTGATGTTGTGATATGTTTAGGCTACTACAGGTTAATGAGACAATAATTGTGATTGGACTAAAATGTGACTAAAACATGAGGGCATTTTGTTGACTAAAATGGCTCACTGTTTTCATCACTTTGGCAATAACTAGACGAAATCATTACTCAAATGATATAAATGTGACTAAAACTGAAAGATATTTTAGTCAAAATGACTAAAACTAGACTAAATCAAAAAAAGGGTGCCAAAATTAACACTACGTGACATCAATGCCTGGGTCCAGCAGTAATCATATCCTTCTCCTAATCTCCCCCAAGTACAGAGCTATATAGCACTGTCCATTGTGCTGATGCCATTTTGCTTTTGTAGTTTAAACTTTTTTACCCCCTCTTTTTTCCATTACTGAGTATAGTTAAAGGTAGACAGCCATATTTTGACGTAGGAAGCAGTGGTATAAGCTAATAGATGGAGATACATTTTGAGGGGTTAGGGGGAGGGGCCTCGAGCTCCGACCTTGCGGGGGGGCCTCTGCAAAGTCCGGGCCGCCAATGGTAATGGTGAAGTGTTTTCTATGCCCCCTCTGTTTCCGTGTGCCAGGCTTGCCAGTTCGTTAGCTTAGGGTGTCCGCGCTAATCAGTGTTGCCACCGAAATGGCTGGGAAATGGCAGCGGAGCAGAGGGGCTACAGTGCTGAACGGCACTTTCCTGCTGCACTTAGTCATGAAGCCTGTCACGTAGTCAGAGACCTGTAACCTGGGGATTGAAGAGTGCCCCCCACTCTACCAAAAGAGAACCGCAATGGCTGTCTTTCACAAAAACAGCTCAGCCTCCCATGGGAACAATTATTAGTAATGAATTACATAATTATTCTTCCCACCAATTCTCTGAGACTTTTTCACATTTTGTTGAATTGAACTTGTATTTAATTGTAATGTTATTGAGATTGAAATGTTGATGTCTATTGAGATTGAAATTTTAATATCCATTACATTTTTTTTTTACATGTTTCAACCGGTACCTTACTGAAAATACATAGAATGTAGGAGTTTGTTGACTCTCACAAACAGCTTTGATAGCATATGCGTTTATTCATCAGTGCTCAGGCATACAGTGTGTCCAGTCTAGTGTACAGGTCACAGAGAGTAGAAACCCCTTTGGCAGCAATAACAGTGGGGTAAATTATTACAGAGTAAAGGTATATTTATGTTTTTTATGTTGATATAAATTGATATTTTAAATATTGCCCAAGTGGCTTGAGGATTGAGGTGGCTGTTAGTGAATATGGTTGTCTTTATGTGTGTGTGTGTATTCCTGCTTGATTCATATCAGATATGACCCTTAAAGGCTATATAGTAAGGTTATAGGGCACTAACAGAGCGGCGTCATTAGGATGGTACTCTACGGCCAGAGAGACAACTGGGGCAAAGTCACCCAGGCTTTCTCCAAATCCTTCCCTCTTATATTTCCCTATCCCTTCATTCCGCTTTCTTTTTTAGAACGAGGGCTGATTTACTGCACAGTTTAACAGCATGGGACCATGGATTTTAACTAGCTATGTCTTTATTCAAAGGAATGGAAATTATCCTGTATTAATCACCCTGTACTATGAAACGTTGCCTCAGATTTTTTGTATGTTGTTCCAGTAATGTAGAACTATCTACTTCTGTGTTTCCTATTGCTGTGTGCGTTTTTGTACTGCCCTGTGTGCTGTCTGCCACTGCGTGCTTGAGTGTTACCTGTGTTTGTGTATTTCATCCATCCAGTCAACCACTCCCTATGAAGTCAGTCATATCTCCTCTCCACCAACATGCCCATACGGTAGCGACCGTAGCCAAATGGCTAAAGTATTACCGCTCATTCCCTCTGTGATTGTTCATTCACGTGGGAGTTACTAAGGCAACAGGCCAATTGGTATGCATTAGTTATTCTCCACCATGTTGCATTTAGAGTGTTCTCTGGAAAAATATGAGACTGCAGATCCCGCACAGTGCCCAAATGATGGGTGTCATGTTGAATGGAGTTTTGGCGGGTGTCTACAGCTGTAAAGATGACACAATACAAGTGGTACTCCAATTTCTCACACAGCAATGTTTAACTTGATTTTGTTTTCAAAGCAAGTGAGCCATTTCAAGTTCACCCTTCTGTCTGGATGAGAGAATGAGAGAGGGAAAGAGAAAGAGAGAAAGTGGCCCTCATTAAGTGTTTGTGTGCGTGATTTAAACTCTCTTCCCTCTTCACACCCACGAGGTGCCCTGGGCGAAAGCTGGCCGGACCAGGCTTGCATTCCCACCGACCTGCCATTCACCCCGAGTGTCTCCACGGTGATCAGTCGCCATGCCAGCCACCTGGCGGCCAGCCCAGAAGAGGCCCCCGACTCCGGCTGGCCCCACCAGGAGGCCTCGGCCGGGGGGGAGGAGAGGGAGAGCTACGAAGGAAACGACAGCAAACAACAACAGCAGCAGCAGAAGAAGAAGAAGAAAAGAAGGCCCAGGGACGAGCTGCACGACCTGGGGGAGAACAGGAGTCATCCGGAGGCTCAGGCTGAGAACATATCCCCGGAGAGCCACCACAGGGTCTCCCCCCGCAAGGACCGGATGGATGGGGGCTGGGAGCGCGAAGACCTGGGGAGAGTCGGAGGCAGAGGAAAGAAGAGCAAGAGCAGGAAGAAGCTTCCAGAAGAGTGGGGGGTCACTGCTGAGCCGTTGGTGCCATCCTTAGCTGCTCAGCTCCCTAAGGGTGTGTTAGACCAGCTAGTACCTGACACCACCCCCGCCCATACCCAGCCCCCAGAGAACCCTTACTCCAGTATGTCTAACAGGGTGCTGAGTCCTGCCACTAAGGAGTTTTACCCAGACGAAGGCCTCATTCCTCTGTCTCTTACCCAGGACCTGCTTAGTCTCACTACCCCCGCGGCCCCTCCGACGACCCTGGACTTGTCGTCCAAGGACATCTTTCCCATGGCCCCCCGTCCGTCTGACCCGTTCACCGCCAGCTACCAAGACCTACTCATGGATACGGAGAACGCCAACATGGGCAAGGCTGAAGAGGCCTTCTCCCCGGCCTTTTCCCTGGACTCCCCGGTTCATCAGTCAGGAGTCACAGTCATGTTCGATCAGGACACCTCAGTTCAGGATGTCCATATGAAAGATGATCTGAGCACCCAACAACCAGATCATGGCCTGTCCCCACTGGTGAAGCTCAGTGGGCTCACGGCGACCGCTCCCCCGTTCTCCCCCTCCGAAAGCTCCTGGTTCCGTCATGACTCCCACTTCAGTAACAACAACGACTCCTTTGAGTTCAGTGACATCACTCCCGGGCCAGTGGGCCTGGCCTTCGACACGCCGAGTCCAGCCCCGCTCCGCTCCCCCAAAACCATACCTGAATTCCACCCCAGGGAGGGCAAAGACGCCAAATCCCCCTCACAGAAGATACCCAAGAAGTCCCGTTCATCCTCCTCATCCTCTTCTACCAAAAGTCCGACCTCCCCGGGGAACTCTGGTCTCAACCCAGCCGCTAAGCCATTCTTTCCCAGCTTTGCAGATTCCTCAGAGCCCCCCACCGTGTTGGTGACCCCCATGTCTGAAGGTTTGTTGCAGTGGCGAGTGCTCGCCACTAGGGGGAGACACGTTGACTCACACTTTGCATGATCGTGTGGCTGTATGGCCGGGCCGGCACCCTGGTAGCCTGAGTTACTAACATACGGGCTCCGGGGAAAAAAATGCACCCAGCCCGCGGGACGTGGTTTAGCTTGGCTTTGTTTGGGGTTTTCTCTCATCCACCACGGCGCTGCTGGGTCTGGGTCTGGGCGGAGCTACGGTGTTCTGGTTAATCCTGTGTGGTCCAAGGTGTGCTACTAACACACTTATCTCACGTCGAGCCACCGGCGTCACAGCCAGTTTTCCTTCAACATCAAACCTCTCTATTCCTTCCTTCCTTCTGTATCCAGGTGTCTCTGTTAACAGCTGTCCATGTCTTCTCCTCATCGGCTAATATGTCTTCCAGTTCTCCGTGGCTGTTTCGTCCAAACCACCGCAGTGCATGAATATCCTCTAAATAATGAATGTCTGAGTGAATGTGCACTCCGGTCAGATAACATGTTGATCACCAACATCTCGTTCTCTCTTTCCATGTCCTGGCTGTTTCAATCTACCTCCAGCTTCTGCCAAGACTACTGCGACGGGTGAGTCAGAAAACCTTTGACTTTGTTTTTTTGTCACTGATTGTAGGAAGTAGTTTGTGGGAAAGCCTTGCGCTGCGGTGGCCCATGGTGACCGAATCTCTTTGCTTGTCTGAAACTGCTGAGGTAAATCAGTGTGATATTGCCACCGGATGGTGCCCATGCTGTCGCCGTCACAGCGTCTGGGCTGGGCCCGGTGTGAGCCGGCAGCAGGTGGGAACCCTAAAACAGGAGAGTGGAATATAGAACAGGAAGGAGAGAAAGGTTGTTTTAGGACAGGGCGAACTTGTTCAAGAGCTCCAGATGTCGGCTAGCGTCCCCTGGGTGCTCAGCATGCATTTCTCTCTGAAGGCTGAGCGAAGGTTAGCCAAACCCTCCCTGTGGAGTGGCTTACATAAGCTGCCATGTTCAAGCCTAGAGCCCCTCCCTGGCACCTTGGCTCTGACTGAGGCGAGGACACTGTGCCCCCCACCCCACTCCTTCCAACACCCTCTACGCCCCCCCTCTCACCCGCCCTTGCCCAGAATGCACTGTTGCCAAATTATATCGCCCGGTAATAGACAGAGCGTTCAGCAATTACCACTCTGGGCTCTTTGTAAACCTCCCCCGTTCTAGTGCAGTAATCCGGTGACGATGATTGACACTTCAGTTCCACACAGGAACGCTCATAGGAGCAAGGGGTAAACAAGACTTCCATTCGGTTGTTTGTCATAGTCCTATTGTAACTGTATTGATATGCCTGCCATGGACTGTCAGTGTGTGCCGATTGGTGGACACCTGGCACACTTGCAGCCAATTAGATGCGGTCTTTACCATCAGACAGTTTTAATTGAGTACTTACTTCCCAAAATATCCATAAACAAAAAAAAAGTGTTTGGCATCAGGTTTACTCCTTAATGAAGAGTTATGGCAGGCTTGACATCATTTCCCTCCCTCGGATTTGCGTTGGAGAAAGGGCCTGCCGAGTCGCATGTAAAATATGGATGTCTAGGCAGAGGCGCCATGTGTGCGAACTGACAGTCTATAAATAGATTACGTTGACACACAGAGTTAAAGCAAGGATCAGTAGGCACTGCACTGATTAATGCAGAATTAAAGGCAGATGGGTGATTGTGTTTACCTTTTCATTCCCAAAATTTCCTGTATGTGGCTTGCTCATGGGCTCTGTGAAGAGATTCATTGAATGGTGCTTTTTTTTTGAGTAAATTAACTGGGAACCATGTTGTTTTGATCAATATCTTGAAAAAATAGTTATTATATGTTATATGCTCCGCCACCTTGAGTCTGCTATTAGCAGGGCCCATTGTTCTTCAACAATGGGTACCACAAAATGTGGCTCACAACCCAGCCATAACCATCAAGTGGCACAAGTATTTCAGAAACCTATTTTTATCTACAGTGGTGTTCCGTTGTTCCTGCAGGGGGGCTTCCTCTCGGAGGCTGTTGATTGACAGGATTCTAAACGGACAAGTGGACAGTGTCAGCCCTGTCAGTGGTGACGTAGAGGGGTAACCAATGTGATTTCAGGTCACAGGCAGTACTGTGAAAGCCTTGAACCGTCACAGCTGCTGGTATAGAAGAACACGTTTTTTTTTTTAATAAGTTGGGGATCTATTTCAGGAGTTTTGGGGTACCACAATGTTCTATCTGCAACATATTCCTGGGAGATTGTTGAATTCCAGACCACAGGATTAATCTTCTGCTGTCTTTGTTATGGAAAAAGACGTCAGACAGGTGAAAATGATACCTACCCATAAAACAGATCCACTATTATATTATTGTTACAGTATTTCGGTACTAACTTTGTGACTCTGAACCAAATCAAAGTGCTCATTGTTTTGTGTTCATTCGGAATCAGATTCAAAATGTGGGCGAATAGCAGGCAGTTATGGATGCAGTTTGGGACCATGGAATGAACCTGTTATAGGGTGGATGTGTAATGTGTGTTTATATGTGCATAATCTGTAAGTAGAATCACTGTCAAACATCAGCTAGCCATGAAATTCCAAGTTTGAAAAGGGAGTGGTTTTGATTACAAAATCTGTTGGTCTCAACAGCGCCACTTTTATAACCAGTGGCCAAAAATCGCAGGCTACATCTATCTAACAGTTTCTCTCTGTTCCTTGAGAAAAATAACTCGATGTGTGCACGCGCGCGTGTGTGTGTGTGTGTTTTTGGGAGAGAGCAGCTGTCTCTGGTGCCTCTGTAATTTTCTCTGTGCGGCGGGGTGGAGCTTTGTCACTGAGGGTGCTATTTAGGCTGGACAGGAGACAGGAGACAGGACCATCTTTCACCCAGCATGCTCTCTCTCTGGCGATGAGGGGCGGGTTGAGCCCGACAGTGGTGTCTGTGTGTGCGTGGGACACGGGGATGTTAATATGCTTTTCATTCGGCTCAGGCCAGAGATTAAGCTCCTCTCAACTTAAGTGAAGCTGTGATCAATCATTGCGTTCCACTTTTAACAGCGTTTCGGTATAGATCGGTTTCTGCACAAAGTCGTTTTAGATTCCCTCTGTCGCTGTAAAAAGGTGAGCACTGAAACTCACAATCCCATCCACATGGTCTCAGTGGGGTCAGTGCCTCCATGCATGTGATATTGTGTACCAGTAGTGTGTTCCGTAGCTGTCCGCAGAGTGTTCTTATCTCTGGTAGATGGAGGTGGTCCGGCCTTCTCTAATTATCTCTGATGAGCTACATATATTCCAACTGTCTTATTCATCCCCTCAACTATTCCTCACATTGTCTCTATAAAAGAGGATGTCTTCTCAGTCATCGTATCTGGTCAGATAAGGTTTTAAGCAGTATTTATTCGGCCCAAATCTCATTAAGCCTTTCCTCTGTATACAAAAAGTGCATCAGGCAGCGTATTTCTTTTATTTATTTATTTTTAAATTCGCATGTTTTTGAAGCATCGGAGGTACGGCTTTAGGCCAGTATCTTGCTTCTGTGAATGCCAGCATCCTTTGGCCTTGGGGGGGGGGGCAGCGGGAGGGCGACAGTGCCTAAACAGAGCTGTCATCCCGGAGGATGCCAACACACCCCAGATGTGCCCCCACAGTCAATATATCTGCACACAGAAACAAACCGCCCGCAGAGTTGAGACGCCGGGGTTATTTTAGGACCACAACCCAGAACCGTCAAGTGGCACAAGTATTTCAGAAACCTATTTTTATCTACAGTGGTGTTCCGTTGTTCCCGCAGGGGGGCTTCCTCTCGGAGGCTGTTGATTGACAGGATTCTAAACGGACAAGTGGACAGTGTCAGCCCTGTCAGTGGTGACGTAGAGGGGTAACCAATGTGATTTCAGGTCACAGGCAGTACTGTGAAAGCCTTGAACCGTCACAGCTGCTGGTATAGAAGAACACTTTTTTTTTTTAATAAGTTGGGGATCTATTTCAGGAGTTTTGGGGTACCACAATGTTCTATCTGCAACGTATTCCTGGGAGATTGTTGAATTCCAGACCACAGCATTAATCTTCTGCTGTCTTTGTTATGGAAAAAGACGTCAGACAGGTGAAAATGATACCTACTCATAAAACAGATCCACTATTGTACAGGTTTGTGAATCTGAACCAAATCAAAATTCTCATTGTTTTGTGCTCACTGGGGTTCCGATTTGCTGACTTCATAGTGACAGCTATATTCTCTGGGTCTCCAATGTCTTTTTTGATACGTAACTCACTGAATCTCAACTTGTTTGTAGCTACAGTCTGTTCTTCATTTTTTCAGCCTGGTTTGTACTGAACCTTTCCCTACACACCACCCATTTGAATTGTACTGTGTTTGGGTCAACACCTTCCCACTGTGTATGAGAACATTGTGTTAAGTGCTGTTTTTCTGTCAGCTAAGCTTGCGTCATATCACTGTCAGTCACCTCCATGTAATCATCAATCCGGAAGTCATACATCCAACCTGTTATTGTCAGTGTGTGTCAGAACACGTCACTTCCATTCCTGCCTCCACCAATGAAAGGGTGAGCATGGCTATTCTTAACGCCACATTTTCACTGGTTTAACTGTGAATGTGGAGTAATCAGAAACAGTGTTGATTGGCCGATTTTGGCAACTAGCCCCGCCTTCTGTGACGTGTGGTGTGTTGATGAGAGGGCGGTGCTCAGGTGTGGGCTCTAGGTCTGTGGAGAAAGACAGACAGACCAACCCAGAGCAGCGCCAACATCTTGAGCTAGTGACTTTGACTTCTCTTTGTGTGTGTGGGGGTGTGTGTGTGTGTGTGTGTGTGTGTGTGTGTTTGTGTGTGTGTGTGTGTGTGTCCTCGTTTTTATCTTGATGTGGTGTTTTTGTTCTTCCAGACTGTCAGGAGGGAAGGTAGTGTTTGTTTTATGAACTGTACATAGATGTGTGACTAGTAAATAGCCTTTTGGGCTTTCTTGGGCTTCAAATGGCTTTATGAAATGTTCATTATTTGCATTTAGACTGGCACATTACAGTCTTGAATGAATACAGACTGATGAAATGTTGTGTTCATGTAGGAGAAATTGGAATGTTTTTAAAAAGGTAAGAAAGGTCAGATCATTGTTTTGACTTTCCCAGTGGGAGACGGTTAATGTGCCTTGTGGGGGGGGTCTGGCTAGTTGCCATGGTGACTGAGGAGCCATGTTGCCATGGGCAACTGATGCTAAGAAAGTAGGCTGATGCTAAAAGCTCTTTATCAGTGACATACACACACACACACACACACACACACACACACACACACACAAACTCACTGAAGAATCACAGTAGAATTAACACTGGTTTAAATTTTCACTTTCTCCATGCAACCACATATTTACATTTGTCATATTAGCTGATGCTGTTATCCAGAGCGACTTACATATATTAATGATTACATGGATATTTAGTACCTAAAGTAGTCTATATATTTAAATGTTTATGAATAAAATCAAGTATTATGTAAGTCAACTAATTGATGAATCCTATTTTTCTCTCTTTCCTGTCCTTTGTATTTTAGTGGTGTTGTTCTCATTATGGTTCTGGATGAAAGAGAAATTATTTAGAAATGTCTGTCAAAGCGTGAAACGAGAAACGAACACATGCTGGCACTACATGGCCCACTAAATTGAATTCCCAAGCAATTTGCTCAGTAGCCTAAGCTCAATTTGCAACCATCTACAAAGATGTCATACCATACTCTTGATTACATGCAGTATTTCCCCCCCTAAATAATCATCCCGTTTGATCGAATTTACATTTTTATCCAATTTTGGGAGCTGAGCTCTCCTCTAAGCTCCTGGAGCCTGCTGCGTGCAGATCAGGGATCACGTGTGCCCAGACGTTGCCAGAGCAGAATGGCCACAGGCAGCACGTCCATAATGAATCATATGGAGGGATCCTAGCACATCTGCTTCCACAGGACCAACACGTTGGTGGGGTTTTTGGACCTAATCATGTATTAGAGGCCTTTTTTGTTTTTTCCAGACATTCACAAAGGAATAGGTGAATAAGACATAACTATTTTGTGCCTATTCTCCAAATGTTTTTATTTGCGATGATATGCAACCAGCCAACCATATACTAAAATACATTTTGTTTGTCTGTCCCAATATTTTTGATGCCCTGAAATAGGGGGACTATGCATTAAGTGTTTTCATTTTAAAATGGTAAAGCCAATGTATACACAAAGCCCTCAAATGCTAAAAATCTATACTTTAACTTTATAGTAGTTTTGAGTCAAAAGAAGAAAAAAATGCTTATTGTCCATGCACTTAAAGAGGGCACTGTACTGTATATTCACCATAAAACTCTCCAAGGTAGGAACTGAAACCTCAACTCAATAAACCCTTTCAGGATCTGGTGAGCAATCAAACCACATTGTGTTATTTTTAACATCAAACTATTTTTAGCGGTCTGTCTGATATAATGTGTGCCGTCGTGTCTGCAAAGGAGTCTTCAACACAAACGACACACGAAGTAAGGCTCTGATTGCAAGGGCTGATGCAGCGCAAGGATCCACAGGGAGTTAAAGCAGGAAGTGAACAATCTAAGGCCTGAACAAATGGACCATGCTGCACAGGCCATGATGAGCCAATCTTCTAGCCCCTCTGTTTGGTTCTGGGAGACGTTAGCTCCCTGCTCTCTGACTGCCTGCTCAGCCTAAGACAAAGCCATTTACAACCGAACAGTTGTGTCTGGAGGCTAGACTATCAGCATGTCACAGACATGGCTGGATTATCTGCCTCATATTGGGAGAACCAGCAGGGAGACCGGAGCAGACTGATGACTGTGATTAATTGAAAGGTACCATTGACTGAAGAGCCGTGGGGGGGATCCTGGCTTCATTGTGCAGCAGATAATAAATGCCAACATGCCCCCCAGTTAATTTTGCCACATCCCTCTCACCCTCCCAACCCTCTCAACCTATTCTTCCTCCTGTCTTTATGTGCTCCTCTTCCTCCGACTCCCTGCGTTGGCAAGACAACACAACCCCTCCATTTGGTTGCCACCTGCGGTGGCAGCGATCCTGTTGCCATGGAAATGGGAGGCAGTTGCTTTGGAAGCATTAGGAAGAGGTGGCTACCAAGGAAATGATAGAGTGTGACAGCAGGGTTGGGGGGAGAATGCTAGTGATTGAGCTAAAAATAGAACCACTATTACCCCCCAACCACCAACACCCACACACCTATGCTATTTTACTCTGTATTAGGATCTCTCCCTCCACACTTTTTACTTTTTTTTATCAGCAAAGAAAATGTTCTAATAATTGACAACCTATTAAATGTCTGTGCAGCGCACTTACTCAGTACATTGTTCACTGATTGACGACTACAAGGTTCTGGTGAAGTTCACTGATTGACGACTACAAGATTCTGGTGAAGTTCACGGATTCAGACTACATTGTTCGGGTGAAGTTATCTGACGACAACAAGGTTCTGGTGAATTTAACTGATTAATACTTTTGACTTTGGATCTGTTTTGTTATGCTGAGGTCTTTAAAGTCTGCCAGCTCAGACAGTGGACCCCTGCACCTTTCAGTCAACCGCAGGTATTAAAGCTTGGCTCACAATTATACCTTAAGTCTCCCAACCAACTGAGCACGTCATCCCGCTACTAAAGGGTGAAGACATTTCAGATGTCAACAACTAGTGCCCTGTTTCCAAGCTCCTTTCCCGGCCAAAGTCTTTAAATCCCTAGTGAACTCCCTGCTAATGAAATTCCTTCCTGAAAAGAACATCCTTAGTGAGGTCCGGTTTTAGTTTGGGGCACACTACCTTTACTGCAGCAATTGATGTGACAAATCAACTCGTAAATGCACTCAACAGAAAACAACATAGCGCTTCATTGTGTGATGATTTATGAAAGGCCTCTGTTTCAGTTGACCACGGGCTCCTGCTAGCCAGACTCAGAAACATTGGCCCAAGTGGAAATGCTGTCAGTTTGTTTAGAAATGATCTTGCAGACAGAACACAATGTGCCTTTGCTGATATTCAGAATTCAAACTTCCTTGTGATTACTGGAGATAATGTGCCAAGGTTTCATGTTAGCTTCTTTGTTCTCAGTTTGTATGAATGTCCTAGGAAACAGAATGCAACCAGGCAAATTGCATCTGTATGCAGATGATACTGTTATCTAGTCGAATGCTACTTCCCTGGTTCTGGCTGTTGAAGAGCTACAGATGGCCTCTCAGTCACTGCAGGCCTACTAGTTTCAATCTGGTCTTGAATACGCAAAAAAAACCTTTACCAGAGCTTGCTCTGTGCCAGGGAAGGTGAGCATTCTCTCACCTGGAAGCACATCCATTGAAGTGTCATGCTAGAAATGCCAAGGTATATGGTTAGACAACAAGCTGGCCTTCAATGTTCATATTGATCATCTTGTGAGGAAGCAAATTATTTTTATTTTTTGAAACCAAGTTATTGCCCCTTTTTTAACCCCTTTTTCTCCTGTCTCCAATATTGTAATATTTTATTGTTTCCATAGCCCTTTTTCATTGTTACAAATCCCTGTGGATTCAGGAGAGTTGAAGATCACCCCCGGGCAATGCTGACCAATTTGTTTAGTCTATGGGTTATCCCAGACACTCGTCAGCGAGCTTAAACTGAAATTGAGTTTCATTGGTTATGGTAACTTTTTGTGTATGCATAAAGACTTTACTGTGTTACTGAAACTGGGCTCCGCTTGTCATGTATCCCTGCACGTTAGTGCTAAGTGACTCACTCACCATTGCGCCTTGCACCAAAATGGTGGGTTGGACCTTGTTTCAAATGCGCTGACAGTGACGTTGATGTCTGTTTAATTTACAAAAGCACTTATAGGTGAACTCCCTCTCTGACTCTGTACCCTGCTTTCCTTCAACCGTCAATTTGTTGTGATGCAAGACTCTAAAAAAAAAAAACTCTGATGCAAGACTGTTTGGGAACAGGGTAAGTGTTTCCTGTAGACTAAACCAACCTGTTGTTGTGTTGTTTGTATTGTATGTCTGAGATCTTTCACAGATGTGTTTATTGCTGCTACCTTCTGGGCCCTTGCAAAATAAACTCAGTATCTCAACGAGTCTTTCCTGGTAAAATGAAAAATAATAAAGGGATGTGTGGTTTATAAAATGTGTCAGATGTGCCGTTTCAGTGCTGCCGTCTTCACCCCCCCCCCCCCCCCCCGGTTGAGAGACGGAGTCGAGACCTAAATGTGCAGCAGGGGGTGAGATTCTGTTTGACCTCGATTACCTTTTCTCTTGTCCTCCACTGAATGAAATTATGGAATGGATTGTGACTTGGCTTGCAGATTGGCACGATTTAACGTTGCTTTTTCTCTACTGTGTTAAAGTCCTTTCACACCGACAAGTGGCAAGGAGGCAAAGCGGAGCATGCGCAGTGTTTGGCCCCGCTGCCCTAGTTAAATAATGTTCAACTTTAGCTATTGGCCAATCGATCAGACACATTGGGCAGAGTTCCTGCTGATTCACAAACAACCTGTCATGGCCGCGATTGAAGACCTGGTTATGTCGGTGTCTTGAGTATCTGGAATTAGACGATAGCACTTTGGAGTCATACAGAGACACAAAAAAGCTGGGCATAGGGAAACATTTGCATAAGACATTGTAGCAGGAATCCCGGCTACAATGTGCCCACATGGTACTGGTAATTTCTGGAAATAACAGAAAATGAGACTGCGGATTTCTGACATAGTATATAGGGCAGAACACTGATCTCAGATCATGACAGCTTGGAACTGCCATGGATGACGCAAAATCCCATCCAGTTCGGAGACAGCCCACTGCTGCCTTCTTCTGCCGACACGGTTCAAACTGCTGCCTGCCGCCGGTGAAAAATAAACCTTTCACGAAAACAAGGCGTCACGGCCAGTGTTTGCCTCTCGCGGTGTGAAAACCCCTTCAGACAGACCCCTTCAAACTTCAGCAACACAGCAGATTCATGTGAGGCACTGTGTGTGCATTCATGTTTTCTGCATGCTTCATGTTTACATCTAGCCAGCCGGGTTGGCCAGGCAGATGAAGGTCATCCCGTTAGAGGGGGCACTCTGGGTGCCTGTCCCTGCAGGGCCCTGGTGTAACTCATTTGGGTGAGAGAGTGGGGGGGGGGGTGCTGCAGTGAGACAGTGACACTGCAGTGACCTCTAGCATGCCTGCTTGGATTGGCAGGGTCTGCAGCATGGCCCAGATATCCACTTAACCAGCCGTTGTTTCAGCTGAGGGTACTGTACTTCTACAATATACATCTGAATTTTTACACAAAGTGACTCTGACATGAGCCTCAGTGGTTGTTGTTTAAACTGATTGACGGCTCATTTGGTGTTGTATCCCAAACAGACGTATGCAGACTTTTTGTTTATGGTAGGTACTCTGCTTGTGATTACCATCTGAAGTGTTTGTGTCCCCAATGATCTAATCTGTCTTGTTGTGTTTCTTTCAAGCCCTGTTGTTAAAGCTTTGTTTCCCAAACACACACTTACATAAGCTGACCTCATTAGTGCTGGGAGACGGAATGACTGGTAAAGGTGTGTCTGTTGGTGTGTGTGTGTGTGTGTGTGTGTGTGTGGTGAGCAGCGGGCAAATATTGGTGAGCCGAGAGATTTGCGATGGAAACCAAGATGCCTTCAAGGTTGTCACTTTTACTTAAACCTGTTTTCCTACACGTTTTCATGATATCCAGTTCATGATTAAGACCATCATCGCAGCAACTCTCGGCAGACTCGGGACAATTGATGTCGAGATATGTGTTCTTCTGAAGCACATCCAATGCCGTTTTGATCATCACAGTGCTCCCTTAGCCAAGTCAGTACCCGAATCCTTATTCAAAATGTGAAGTTTTGTCCCTGCTTCGTCGCAGCAGCTCCCAGCAGGCGTGGAAGAGTCCATGATGGAGACCCATCCACTGATGGGCATTTTGCCAAACCTTTAAGCTAACACCGCTTGCTCAAACAGGAAGTATTCGGAGGTGTTCGGAGCACATTCCCCGGCCAACAACCATGACGGACTTGCAAACCACCTGAAAGATGAGCCCATCCAGCATCCTCCCCGACCGTCCCTGGCATCCCTGGCAGCGCTGAGCCAATTTGAACGCCCCCCCCCCCCAAGTACTGCCGGCATGCTGTAACCACACGCAGGAACACACACCCAATCAAATGATCTCTTAGTCCCTCCCCTTCTCCTTCACGTGCACACACACCGTACAAGCTAATGGTCAGTACAGCTCCCACAACAAAGGCCTTAACAGGAATTAACAAAGAAGAGTTGTGAGACTTGGACTCGGCCGACCGAGGTCTCTGACGAGGTACACCAGGAACAAAATGCCCTGGCTACAAACACGTTTTCCTAAAGCAGCTGCCCCAGAACTCACTCCATGTGTGTTAACTCCTCGTAATTACCGTAAGAGCAGGTTGTCTGGGGAGGAGTAGGGAGGGGGTTGGAAAGGAAAAGCGAGGAGAGGGGGATGTCCACTCCACCACAGGGGAGTTGTGATTCAGCATCAGCGAATGAGCAGCCACGCTGGAGTCACGTGACCAAGAGCCATGCAAAAGGCTTTCAGCGAGCGAGTGAGTGAGAGAGAGAGTGAGAGAGAGAGAGAGAGCGCAACACATCCAGTTCTGTCTCAGTGCTTCTTGGTCGATTGAGAGCGAGGAGGCACACAGAGAGAGGCTCCACCCCACGCACACACACGCTGGCCTTTATCCCTGGCCCTATCACAGCTGAGACAGACTCCACCTGTGCATCTTAATCAGGAGCATCAGTAGACCACAAAGTGGGATAAGAGGACCACGAGAAGATTACAGAACTGTAGCCTGAGGAAGAAAGCAGAAGATAGAGAGAAAGAAAGAAAGAGAGAGAGAGAGAAAGCATGTCTTCTCTCACCAACCAGCAGCCTGGTTCTCCGTTCTCAGAGTACAGTGAGCTGTGTAAGGTCCCTTCCATGGCCCCCACTGTGGAATCCCAGGTTTGGGACTGGCAGCATGAAGACCTGGGGCACCCCAGGAGCCTCGCAGGGCCCCCCGGACTCACGGATGAGGACAAGCTATGTTTCTTCAACCAGCCTGCCGGTGGTGGCGTGGATCCAGACCTCAAGGTACCCGGCAGGGGAGGCTTTCAGGGGTTAGGCAGTGCTGGGGACAGCCCAGAAAGCCCCGTGTCCTCCTCTCCCTCCCCTCTGAGCTGCAGCAACAACATGGCCCTCCTCCCCCCCGTACCTGGGTCCCCTGCCAGACACATGGAACGCCGCTGTCCCACCAGTCCTGTCCAACCGGCACCAGCAAGCACCGGAGCGTGGAACCCCGGGTTCTCCGACTCCAGTCCAAAGAACCTTCCACCCCTGAAAAATGAGGCCTCTAACTACTGCATCATCGGCGTGGTCAATGACAACTATCTGGAGTGCGGGGATGAGGACGGCGCGTCCCCACTAGGGAGCCGCCAAATGGCCGAGGGCTCCTCGGAGGAGGAGAGCGAAGATGAGGAGGTGGAGCTGGACCCTGAGCCCCGTTTCATGGGCCGTGCCGAGGAGCAGCGGAAGGCCATGCGACGGGCCATGTCAGAGTGCTCCCACCTCTCGGTGCCCTCCAGCCTGGCGTTGCCTGACCACTACCCCGGGGGCGGGCTCGACGAGCTGATGTCCCCCGCGAGCGGCCCGCGCCGCTCCCCTCACCCCACCATCAAGCGGTCGATGACTGTGGCTGAGGACATACCGGCCCCCACCCTGTCCGCCTCCGGTACCACCCTCTCTGACCTTAGACGGGACCAGGAACCCTCCATACAGCTGGTGCCCCTCCCCCCAACGAGAGACTGTGGGGGGGGCTCGCCTCAAGTGGGCGTTGTGGAGAAGCCTGGATCGGATGTGGAGCAGGACGTTCTACTGCCTGTTCCTCTCACCAGCCAGGGCACTGAGCGAAATCTTGACACTGGCTTTGGACCAGACATGGGTACCAATCTTGACACTGGCTTTGGACCAGACATGGGTACCAATCTTGACACTGGCTTTGGACCAGACATGGGTACCAACCTTGACACTGGCTTTGGACCAGACATGGGTACCAACCTTGACACTAGCTTTGGACCAGACATGGGTACCAACTCGGGCACTGGCATTGGAGCGGGCACGGGCACCACTGGCTGTGCTGTGGGCATGGGCACCAACATTGGCACCGGCTTCGTTGAAGGCAACTCTTTCACCAAACCTTTCACTACAGAGGGTAGGTAACAGTGCTGATGGGATAGGAGGAACCCATGGCATAGTACATAACCAATGTAGCTGTGTGTGTGTGGGCGTGTGTGTCGTGTTACTTTGCATGTGGTACACGATTGGCGTGATGCTTGTGGTTTTGAATGTATATGTACGGGATTGTAGACAGAGTGGACCTGTGGGACTGGGTCATGATGCCTCAGACGCTGCTCATTACCACAGACCAGAACCGGACCGGACCACATGCTTGGGCTCTCCATCTGTCTCTGTCGCTTTCTCTTTCTCATTCCCTGTCTCCCTCTCTAGCTTTTTTTCTCTCTCCTTGCTCTCTCTCTCATTCTCTCTTTTTCCACTTTCTCTCGCACCACAAGGAAATGTGGACGTTAGTCCTCTGAAAAGAGCCGGGGAGCGGCAGATAACGAACAGGGTCACTGGAGATGTTAACCCACTCCAGCACCGCAACGCTTCTGTTCTTCCACCTGACGTTTTATAATCACCGCCGCTCTCTTTTTCTTTGGCCACTTGTAACACAGATGTTGTGTTCCCCTCCCGTCACTAAACAAAGTGCGTCCGTAATTTTCCTCGTGGACGCTGGGGCATTAAAGGGCCGGCGTCCTTTATTTTTTGAAATCGCACAATGTCAGACAGTTTAGAATGAGAGCCATGGAGGGAGTTGGCCGGTGTGTGACCGTGCACTGGCATGACAAGGTCATTTGGTAGCAGTTTGCATTTTTTAGAGAGAGTATTTATGTGAGGCGTGCACTTGTGTGAATCCCCATAAACACTGACCGGCGAACTGCGTTCATCCATTCCTTGGATCCTAACCAGCAATTTAGGGAATGTGAATGAACAAATTTGCCCTGTCTAGCTCTTGAGGGGAGAGAGACACATACAGAGACAGTGAGAGACATGAATGTATGTGTGTGTGTGTATATATATATGTGTATATATATATATATATATATACAGAGAGAGAGAGAGATGTATAGAGACTAGAGACCATCAGATATATATAGAGATGTACAGAAACCATCAGAAATATACAGAGATGGACAGAGACCGTCAGATGAATATATTAAATATGAGTGAAAGAAATGTGCAAAGACAGATGTATATCTATATATGTAGACATACAGACGTGGATATATATAGAGACGTACAATGAACCGACCTTTTGCCGTGGTATGTTAGTATTGACTTTCAGTGCCTTCTATCCATCCCCCTCTCTATTTGCTGGAGAAAGGATGCTGCATTAAGAGACAAAGGAACTTAATACGCAAACAAGCTCCCAGTCATTTTACATTTTGCTCGTTTTGAAATATTTTCTAATAATAATAATCTGCCTGGTTTGAAGAGATGTTTAGCCCCTGAAGGAAGCAGATAATTCTCCTACAATGTTGCGCTAATTATCATCTAGAAGGCAGAATAATCTGGTCTGTATAATGTTTAGCGGGCTCTGTAATGAGCCTTTGTTTCGCGTTTAGGGCTGTTTTTACATATGCCTATTTCTATTTCTTTGGCTCTTGTTTGCAATAATGTGCAAGTGTGTGTGAGTGCATGTTTATGTGTGTGTGTGTGTGTGTGTGTTTGTGTGTGCGTGTGTGTGAGAACACAAGTGTGTCCCTTTGTCTCATTGTTCCTATGCATTTGTGCTGTACTGTTGTATGAATGACTGCTATGGATGGTTATAGGTATGAGGCTGGCTGTCCCTAGGAACCAATAGAGCCATCCAGATGTCAGTGGCACACCTCAGATGGTTTTCCCCCTCTCTCCTGTCCAAGTCCCCCTGCCTACTGTCTACGGTCATGCTGTTACCAAGGGAACAATGCACGAACGGAGGAGAGGGCATGAGGGTTCAGGTCTGGATGAGGAGGATACAATTAGGCTATACCGTATATGATTGACCCTATAATGACCTGTGCTGCAGTAAAGATTGCTGTGCGCGTGTGTGTGTGTGTGTGTGCGTGTGCCCGCGCGCAGATTTCACTGTACTTGTGAGGACTGACTTCCCCTCATGGATTGTAAAACAAGAACAATTGAAACTCGTGGAGACATTTCATTGATCACCATGAGTAAGTGGTGGCTATTGTGCAAGGGACCCAATGAGGGTTGTCATAATGAAAGTGGATCCTCCATGTCTGTGCAGGCTAGCAGGTGCCTTGCAAGTATACAGAAGCAAATGCCTAGTGCTAATGCTAAGTCCTTCCAAAAGCCACCTGTCCAACCTGATGCCGTACTGAATTGCATAATTAGCAGGCTTTTTTTTTTTCCGGACCGCGTAAGCGGAGTCGGCCAAGAAGAGTGAATGTGTCTTACTGAGTGACTGACTGACTGCCCCTTGTTAAATAGCGTAGTGGTTAGAGACGCGGACTCCCACGCAGGGAAACATTGTTCGAGCCTCTCCGCAGTCAAAGAAAATTGCATGCATTAGGATTTGTTCAGGATAGAGAAAAACTGGCCACAACTTTCAGAAGCTACGTTATAGTAAGCCTAAAATAAAATTGTTTATGGTTATATTCTGACTATTTCTGGGGGATTTTTGAAGTACGCATCTGTGAATGCTTTTTGGGGTAGAATAATTTACAGTAGCTCACAACCCCTTGTGCAATAAAAGAGGTGGGGTTTCCACGATTCTCTCATCTTTTCACTTGACGAAAAAGTCAGTTATCGTCACCTACGTTGATAGTTATTGTATCAATGTCATTCATGAATGAAAGAACAACACACGTTGTTGTGCCATGAAATGAAATAACATAAAACTAATTATGCGTTAGGACGTTCAGGATAGACAAAAACCTTGCTGGATGTAACCTTCAGTAGCTACGTTATAGTAAGCCTGAAAAGAAACTGTTTACGGTTATATTGCGAATATTTGTAGTGGATTTTCGTGCGCATCCATGCATGCTTTTTGGGGTAATATAGGCTAGATCACAAACCCATGGTCAGTAAAAGAGGAGGGGTTTCCACGATTCTCTCATCTTTTCACTTGACGAAAAAGTAATTTATCGTCACCTATATTAATAGTTACTGCATCTCAGTGTCATTCACGAATGAAAGAAAAATGACCGTTGTTGTGCCATAAAATTAAGTAGCTTTGGCAGTGTAAAGTTCATCTTCAGTCTCTCTAGCAATTGCTCAATTCTTATGACTATTCCAAGTAGTTAGTTGATACTAGTAAGCCTATTACTGGTTAATAAGCTGTTAAAACGGCCAGTGGCAAAAGCCATACAGTTCATAGATGCTTTTTGTGATGGAAGTAAACTTAATAAGAAACGTTAGTCAGTTTAACACAATGCTTAATGGTGTCTAGCGAAATATTGAAACTTGGTGTGATGTTAATGCATGACAAAATGATCTAATGTCGAGACGCTATACCAACATGTGGCAGACGTTTAGTATCGTGGCGTAGTGGTTAAAGACACAGCCTCTCACATGGGAGACCCAGGTTCGAATCCAGTGAGGATGACAAAATTAATCCCTTCTAATGGCGGCTGGCTGAACTAGGCTTGCCTGGTTAATTTTCTTGTTTCATTCAATTCTGCCTTTCAAGTTGTTTTGTTGAGTACAAGCCTTTGTGTTGATTAGATCCACACCTGAGTCACACACAAAAATTATGTGCAGCTAAACATGAACAGAAAAAGCCTCCTTTCTTTGCCAGTTGAACACAATGAAACCCCAAATCAGTCACTCATCAATTAAGGAATCATTCCAGATGTTCTATCGGACACCCAGCAACTTTTTTGATTTTCAGAGAATAGTTTACTGAGGAGAATTGTTTCTTTCGTAACGGCACCAATAAATTGATGTTGCTGCTTTCAGGTGAGCTGGGGGGCAATGTCTCTCTCAATGAGATTATGTTCACCTGGATAATGGAACTACTCATTTGAGAAAAACCCAAGACGGTCATCAGGATAGTGTGACTTTTATTGGTAGTTCTGTTCAAGAAGTAACCAATGCTCTCATCATTCAAGTTGAAATGTTATTATCTTATTACTGCCATGTTTTATTTCCATCACCTCCCTCCATAGAGTTTGTTGTGTCTAAGCTAATGAAAGGTGCTAATAAACTGACGCAGCAGAAAAGAGACAGACAAGTCGTTAGCTGGTCAAATTTTGACATCAAGAGTTAAAGGTCAGAGTGCCTAACAGCGGCCGTTAAGAAGATTGTTTGGGGCCAGAGCCGTGAGGTGGTCACATCACAATGACAGGCTTGTAAGCCCGAAGAGTGATTGAGGCTTCTAATCAGATGCTCCGGTTAACATTACGTAATGCACTTCTACAGTACGGTTTCGACATTGCCGCCTGTTTAGGTTTTTACTCTTGCTGCTCTTTGGCCTGCTGAGTAAGACACAAAGCCAGCAGCGGAGGTTGTTCTCGTGTGCTGGCTTCCCTGCTCCAGCGCTCTGGTACTACTTGGCATATCACCTTTCCTGGTATTCAGTGGCTAATCTATAATTACCTGCAGAATGTAGCGTGAAAATCCACCATGTTAAAGCTTCCCACGGGCCTTCTCAGACTGGAAAGGATAATGGGGGAAGGCACTGTTGATGAGGTTGTTTTGATGGTGGATCATTGTACTGCTTCGTAAATACGCCAAATACACTACTAACTATTCTTTTTCTGAAGGTTTGGACTCTAGGAGAATTTTATTAGAAATCAAATGAATGACAGTAAGAAAATCAGATATCCTGTTCATATAAATAAGACATGTCTCATCATTATCACCACCACAGAGACAGACCTCATGTTTTTCTATCTTGTCTCCTTTCATTACCTTTGTCTTGTTTTGTAGTCTGACTGAATGTGGGTCAGCGCTTTGATTTGTCTCCTCATTATATTAGTCCACGTATTTATTTTGTTTTCTTCTCATTTTAGACAGGGCCCCTGTGTTCAACTAATTTAGGCACTTCAACAAACCAATTTTCAAACAATTGGAAATGTGTTATTCAAATGTTAGCTGTTGTGGTTTGCTTTGGCTGATTATGCTAACATGAGGGAAGTTTCATTAGCACAGTCGCTGACACTGCTCAAGAGCCGTTCCACCATTTCTCATTACAATGTAACTAGTAAATGTTCACTCCACTAACTACAAGTAACAACTGTAAACTAGTTTATGGTTGTTACTTGTAGTTAGTGGAATGAACATGGCCATAGTAATGGATTTGTATCTAATGTATGGTGTCCTTTCTTTCCCAACAATACTGAGTGAAAGTCAACGATATTAGAATCTCTTTTCAGGTTTTTTTTGTAATCCATGGTATAGTGGATTTACCTTTTACCTGGATTGTTGCTGATGCACTGTACAAAGATGCTGTGTATTTCTGTATTGCTCCACAAACCCTAAAACCATAATGATTTAGTTTGCTATTTGTCAAGGAAGGGAAGTCTTAGCAAGACTTCGCTGTGGCGTAATAGTTACATTATTTTGTTCTCCTGTTCAGTGTGATATACCCTGCAGATCGGTATCATCAATTAAGGAAAAATATACAATTTGCTTTCCTTATAACTGGACAGAAAGCCAGGGCATCGTCAGTCCAGTAATTTACATGTGTAATGGTGTTATGTGAACAAAGATGTGGTAAAAAAACACACGTGGTGGCATTCATTTTCTTTGTCAGACGTCAGAGAGTGTAACACCACGTTCGTAGGAAATATCCCCGCCCTCTCGCCCAGTGGTAGTTAATATTGTTGGGTCTACTCCATGCATCTGTCCTGCGGTCTGAGACTTAGGCTGGGCATTGTGGGAACGTTAGGGTGAAACTCCTTAGTACCTGACGCCACTAATTGCTCCCCTGGTGTGGGCTGGACCTGTACCCCAGATGGCATGTACTCTAATTGGACACCCTGGGGTGAGGGGTCGGGATCTGCCGGCCGGAGGGTTGGGAGTGGAATTCAGGGCTTCAGTAATACATCCAGGGAGAAAAAGTTGAACATGTGGAGTTTTCTTTTTTCGTTTCAGTCAATGCGCATTGCTAGAACATTCTCTTGAGTTTGTCATTTTGGGTTAAGGTGATGGTTTGTCACTCATGTCCTCTCTATTATCATTCTAGCCATATTCTACCTGAGGCTCAGTCGGTTTTTTCTTATCCCTCCACTGAAAGTGTTACGGAGCTTGTACCAGCAGATGTGACTAGGCTAATAGCCCCCCCCCCCCCTTTTATCTCTAGCTCTGGCGGTCTGTGCTGTGGTGAATTAGCTGTGTCCACACCTCAGGCTGTCATGTCTCAATGTGTCTCGCCCATAGCTACTTACTGTCTAATGCAGTGGGACAGACAGGCCTTCCTGCCACAGTCTCAAAGCCATGTCTTACTAGACAACCATACTTTACTGGGCAAGCAGAGAACCATAACAAATATGCAGTGACCACTGACCCAAGGGTCTTTAGAAACTAAATTCTGACATTTATTTAAGTAGATAAAGATATTGTTCCGGCCATCCCAGAACACTTTGAAATTCAGTATCGTTTCAGTAAAGACGTTAAAGATGCAGTAAGAATGGCTTATAGTTAGTGTGTTTTGCTCTATTTTGAGGTAAATATCTGAGTATGATGCTTGTGTGGTTGTCAACCCCAACATCCAGCATATTCAACTACCATTACTGATTGCTTTGACCTTGCTATGCAACCAGCTTATAGCTTAGGCTTATTTCAGTTGGATCTCATAACGACAGTTATGTTTGGTATCAGGGATACCAAAGAAAAAAAATTATCACATCTCATATCTGAACGAGTAGGTGTGATAGGGGACTGATAGCCGAAGGCTGTATTAGATCTTATGAGCTAAATACTATCTGTTTGTTGAATTATACCTAATGTTAATTGGAACACACAGTATAATTCACTTAAAGATGCCTTCCAGAATTGTTGGCCATTGGTTGTAAAAGTTGTGTACTTTGTCAATTATGTAACGATATGTGCCCCATGCCATCAAAACCACTCACTTTAAAACTTTTAATATAACAAATAACTAAGGTATGATAGTGATTGTACTTATACAAATACACATCCAGCCCAAAATGGTTTAAAAAATAAATATCCGCAGTCACATGCATTGTTGTGCCCGTGGCAGTGATGTCTGTGGAGAAGCGTTACTGTGAGACGTCAGGATAAAACAAGGGTCTATGGAGAAGCGTTACTGTGAGACGTCAGGATAAAACAAGGGTCTGTGGAGAAGCGTTACTGTGAGACGTCAGGATAAAACAAGGGTCTGTGGAGAAGCGTTACTGTGAGACGTCAGGATAAAACAAGGGTCTGTGGAGAAGCGTTACTGTGAGACGTCAGGATAAAACAAGGGTCTGTGGAGAAGCGTTACTGTGAGACGACAGGATAAAACAAGGGTCTGCGGAGAACCATTACTGTGAGACGACAGGATAAAACAAGGGTCTGTGGAGAACCGTAACAGTGAGACGTCAGGATAAAACAAGGGTCTGTGGAGAACCGTTACAGTGAGACGTCAGGATAAAACAAGGGTCTGTGGAGAACCGTTACAGTGAGACATCAGGATAAAACAATGGAGAACAGCTAAAATGCTGTCGTATGAGTCTTGGTCACTGTTATTTGATAGTCTGTACTTTAGGTTATCAGACACAAAGTAAGACTCTGTCTGTGTGGCTTCATGCAATGATAGTGCACGTTGCAGCCTAGACTTGCTTTGTCTAACGAGAGCACATGTGGATCCTATAAAAAGATTGCTTTGTAAGCAGTCTGAAACTGAAGTTTCCAAGTCTTTAGTGGTCTTTGATCACTTGAAACCTGTGGAGGATGTGATTCTCACTACATCCCTATTGATCAGAAAAGCTCTAGGAAGCAACATAGTTCCATGTACTTTGGGGATGAGATGGTGTGGTTGAACAGGCAAGGCTAATACTTTGGGGGAAGGTTTTTGTCCTTATCTACCACATCTCTCTCTGATGGCATTTTCTCCTACCTAGTGTCTATGGAGTTAGAGAAAAGTAGTTTGTAGTACTTTATTAAGATATTAGGTAAATCTTAGGAACCAGCAAGGTATTTGTTTCTTTGCATTGATGCATTTGTATGGTTCTAAAGCAATCTGTTTTTCCCCTCTCTCACACAGTCAAACTAGAGAAAGAAGAAAAAATTGACAACTTCCAGAAGTTTGACCAATATGACATGTTCAATAAGCTGGAGAAAGTGGAGGAGAAGGAAACTACTGCGAAGACTGAGGCCTCGGTGAAGGTGGAGTATGCAGAAAAAGGAGAGACAGCAGTTAAAATCGAAAACATTGAGACACCAGAAAAGCTGTTGCCGACTGAAAAAGCGGAAAAGGTAGACAAGGTGGAAAAAACAGACAAAGAAGAAAAATCTGAGAAGATGGATAAAACTGAGACACCAGAAAAGGTAAAGCCAACTGATGAAGCAGAAAAGGTAGATAAGTTGGAAAAAACAGACAAAGAAGAAAAATCAGAGAAGATGGATAAAACTGGGACACCAGAAAAGGTAAAGCCAACTGATGAAGCAGAAAAGGTAGATAAGTTGGAAAAAACAGACAAAGAAGAAAAATCAGAGAAGATGGATAAAACTGAGACACCAGAAAAGGTAAAGCCAACTAATGAAGCAGAAAAGGTAGATAAGTTGGAAAAAGCAGACAAAGAACTAAAACCAGAGAAAATGAATGAAGTTCAGAAGACGGGGATTGTAGAGAAAACCAACAAAGTAGAGGAGATGGACAAGGTGGAAAAGCCCGAAATGATGGAACAAAATGAACAGAATATTTGGAAATTGGAGACCCCAGAGAAACAGGAGAAATCTGACATGTGTGACAAGATGGAAACACAGTCTGACAAGGAGAAGACAGACCATGTTGGAACAGTAACAGTAACAGCTGAGAAAGAAACAGACAAAGCTGAGAAGCCTACAGACAAAGTGGAAAAGGAGGAGATGAAGCCAGAGAAAACAGAGCATGCAGAGAAAACAGAGCATGCAGAGAAATCAGAGCATGCAGAGAAATCAGAGCATGCAGAGAAATCAAAGTTTGCAGAGAAAACAGAGCATGCAGAGAAATCAGAGTTGGCAGAGAAAATAGACAAACAGGTTAAGGTGGAAAAATCAGAAACACAAGACCTAAAAAGTCCTGAGAAAAAAACTAACAAGAAAGCAGAGACCGCTGACAAGGTCAAAAAAGGAGAGACCGCTGACAAGGTCAAAAAAGGAGAGACCGCTGACAAGGTCAAAAAACCTACAAGTAAACCCTCGACCAATGGGAGTAGTGCTGCTCCAAGCAAGGACCTGCCCAGTCCAGACAAGAAGACCAAGGTAACGTAGTGAAAAGGTTATTTAGGAACATTATACATCATTCAGAGACTGGGTTTAATTGGGATCATTATCAAATCATACATCATTCAGAGACCAGGTTTAATTTGGAACATTATCAAATTATACATCATTCAGAGACTGGGTTTAATTGGGATCATTATCAAATCATACGTCATTCAGAGACCAGGTTTAATTTGGAACATTATCAAATTATACATCATTCAGAGACCAGGTTTAATTGGTAAACATTATCAAATCGTACATCATTCAGAGACTGGGTTTAATTTGGAAAATTATCAAATTATACATCATTCAGAGACCAGGTTTAATTTGGAACATTATCCTATTATACATCATTTGTAGGCCCGGTATAATTTGGAACATTATCAAATTATACATAATTGGTAGGTCAGGTGTAATTAGGAACATTATCATACATCATTAACGCCGTTAACGCTTCTGCTCTTGCTACTTTTTCTGTCCATTTACAATAGTGAGAAAAATACTATAAGGGGTCTGTTCGACTCAATTGGATTTCCGGATAACGTCATTTTATTAACAGCAATGTGAAGAACAACAGGATCCTGTTTCTTTTTTGTTTTCGTTAAATTTTTAATAGATTGTTTTGTCACGCATGCTGTCATATCAGTTGGTATTCTTTTGGTTATCATTAATGCTACTGCTGCTTTATCTGGCTGCTGTTGTCATGTGGTTGTCATTCTTTGTTTTCTTTTTTGCCTTCTTCTTTCTTTTGCTCTCCATTTGTCTCGTGTGCTGTCCATCACACAGCCAGTCGCCGGGGCAACCAAACCAAGCGCAGCAAAGCCGCGGCCAAGCTCAGCAGCTTCTACTGGTGCTGCCATGCCCAAACGCCCCACCCCTTCCACCACTTCCACAACCACTGTCACCTCAGCCCCCCTCACCAAAAAAACCCCCACAACCAAGGCCCCGATCCCCAGCGCTGGCACCAAGCGGCCCTCATCCGCAGCCAGCCGTCCCTCATCCGCCGCCGCCACCACCTCCACCACAGTGACCCGTGAGGTCAAGCCCAAGGTGAGTTCCCCTGCTCTGCTTTAGGGAAAGCCGCTGTCCCCTCCTGTTCAGCTCTCAGCTCCTTCTCTGTGTGGTATCTGATGGCGTATGGGAAAACATCTACCTACTCCTTCTGGCATTGCGTCCCTCCCTCCCTCCTACTTGTTATCTGGTTGATCAGAAGAATGTGTGTGTCCTGTTCTGTTCAGCAGGAGCGTAACATTCACGGCCAGGATTGGCCAATGTCTGGAATGACGCATCCGCCCAGCAAACTGTCCAAACATTGTCGATAGACAATGAAATCATCTGTTTATTCATCTTTAGAATGTTAAGACTTAAGTCACACTCATTGGTTCATAAATTGTTGGTAAAAACTCACAAACAGTTAAATGGAATCTCTATCTTCTGTGAATCTCAATAACTATTGCTAATATGAAACATATTTTAAATGTTTGACCGTTAAAACCATCTGTAGACAAAGGCTCTTCCAAACTGACTGTGGCAGTGCCGTTCAGAGCAGAATCTGCCTCTTCTAAACTTGTCTCCCAGTAAGCCCTTTTGTCTCGGGTGCTGAGTGGCCATCCACACGAATACTCCGAGTAGGTTTCATAGAGGGAAGGTTCGGACTGTAGGAGAAGCTCCCAGAGGCTTTGTGGTAGCCAGCGGTTCAAGCCAACTAATCATCAGTTGCTCAAGGCTACCTTCACCACACCTCATGCAGCCACCTCTAACCTGCTGGTGTATTTGCCATGAGCTACATGAGCTTTATACAGCTGTGTATTGTAGCGCTGTATTGAAGTCTAGGCCAAAGCTGGCCAAAAGATCGTATGACACGCATGCCTGAACAAGGAAATACATAGGAGACGGGGTAGAAAGCAAAACTGGTTTCCATGCAGAGCCTCCCGGGGTAGTGTATCCATGCATGGGGAGATATGACCCTGGACATCGGCTTTCTGTTCATATCCCTGGTTTCCTGTGCAGTCCTTGCATCAGTGCTAAGGCAACACGCCATATTGTGATGTCCTGTCAGCAGTTGGCTCCCATGTGGATTCTTTTGCATGTTTTCCGTTTTCCTCCAGTTATGTTGCAACGTATTCCAAAAGGGCTTCTATCAGGAGTTTGACTGGAGAGGAATAGGAAATGAATAAGCATTTTAGTCCTAATGTTGTAATAATACTAATGTGAACAACTCTTTTGTTGATACATATTCATGTTACATAGACATCTGCTTCCATACACTGCGTAGGTATGAGGTGTCTCCAGTCTTAGCCACATTGGGCAGGCTGGATCTAGCCAAACCAAAGTACACCTGATCTTGTTGAAATTTGATAATTTAGGAAATACAGTGTGTCAAAAAAGGTCTAGATCACTGTAATGATGATGATGATGATGACACCATAGTAGCCACACCCTCTGTGTATGACGATGGCCCATAGTTGCAAGCATGAGGAGTTCCAGATGCTCCAGGCTGAAATTATCTGCCATTGCCATCTAGTGGTGGCCTGTTTATCATCAGGTAGTGGCATAGTTTGACTGTTAAATGAAGCTGCTTTTTCATCTCTGCGACGCCCAGTGGCACAAGGAGACTTAGCGTGGCTACTTTGTTGTGAAAATACCCTATAGAGCCGTCTACTATCAGAATGCTTAAAAAAAACCATTGGACCTGGTCTTTGAATGTCTCTGATATGAATTTTCTACCAGGGTTGGCTAGATGTCAATGTGAGAGATGTCATGAATAATCCTAGAATAGTTATACAATTATTAGAGTGCTATATGGAAAATGTTATCACCTCAGTTACTATATTATTCTTATCTGAAGAGTGTAGTTCCATATTTACTTCATGCCTTCCTGTGTTTCACAATCCCTGTCACTTTCTCTTTCCAGACGACCACAGAGAAGCGTCCCCTAGTGCCAAAGGTCACCGCCACCTCCACGGCTCGAGCTGCTGCTGCCGCCAAAACCACCACTGCTACCACGGCAACTAGTAAACCAGCCACGGCAACTCGCATGCCCCTCTCATCCCGCCCCGCCACCAGTCGCCCACCGGGTGAGTCTCAGTGACACAAATGTGCACATTTTTGCGCTTGCGTGAACACGCACACTGTCACCAATTGTTTCTTTGATTCAAGTGTCTGATGTCTAACCAACACCAGAGCCAGGCTGTTTTTCCATTCCACAAACTGACTCCTTTGTCAAATTAACTTTGGCATGAGAACAAACAGTGACATGCTGAGCGCTGATAGTGAATCATCTCTTCTGTTTTGCGCCAGCGATGAAGACAGACAGCAAGCCAGGAGAGGAGAAGAAGCCAAGCGCTCTGAAGTCAACAACCGGTACAGAAACGCTAATCCTCTCTAACTTCAGCTAAGAGAGATGTGACCATTCGCAGTGCTGCAACTCCCGCTGACATTTATGAGGTTGATTCGTAGAGGGGGAATCATAGAGCGACAATGTCATGCGGGAACACACAGATGAGGCACAGGGGCACAGACAAAGGGGTGGTGAAGTCCCCACTTCCAAAAAATGTTTAATATAGATGCATTTATAAAAGCTGTAATGAGTGTAAGTCCAAAAGAATACTGTGAGACGTTCGGTTCCCTACTGTTGAGCTAGTCACCCTGCTGACGCTGACATTAATTCAGCTTGTTGATTAACCACCTACGCTGGCACCAGCCAGTTCCAGGAGTATCTGGGGGGGAGGGGTTGTTTCAACCAGAAATGTGTCTGCTCAGACAGAAGACTTTTTTTTGGGATGCATTGAGAGGATCTAAGATTTAAGTCTCAGCGGGCAGGCAGGCAGGCAGGCAGGGCAAATGTAGTTCATCATGCAGTGTCACACAGACATTATAGAAGTGGGATAATACATGAAGCTCTGCATGCTGGGGTTTATGGTGCTCCTCAGCAGAAAAGGTACCAGCCAGGTTTATGCTCTCAAAGTGAGATTTGTATTTCAAAGCGTTGCTGACAGCATTTAAAACATTACATGACCTAGTGTAGGGGGAACAGCTGAACTAAGTATTTTTTTAATCTATACTGCTTCTACACCCCCCCCCCCCAGCTGACTCTACGCGGCCAAGGACTGGCACCACCCGCAGCTCCATAACCAGCCCCACCAGTAGCGCCCCCCGTGTCCGCCCCACCACCGCCAAGCCAGCCTCCTCTGCCTCATCCTCCACAGTACCAGAGAAGAAGCCCACTGTGCCCCGAGTCCCCCGTCCCAACTCCACCACCACCACCTCGGCCAGCGCCACGCGGACTGCCTCCCGCCCAAACACAGTGGCCGCGCCAGACATCCGCAACGTCCGCTCCAAGATCGGCTCCACGGACAACATGAAGTACCAGCCCGGGGGGGGGAAGGTAGGGAGTGCGTCAGTGATGGGGGGGGGACGTGTACGGAGAGGAAGTTTGACTGATATTTGTAGTTCAATTACGGGTTCTCACCCAGGGGTTTCTAAGGCTTATGGACCGTGTTGTGTTTTATACATTAGTTCTAACTTTATTGAAGTCGATGTTCTGTTTCAGAGATTGGCTTGCTTTACAGACAGTGTCTTCATGATGTTGTAGCACTCTGCTACGGTGTAAACAAAATAGCTTTGTCTACCTCAGACTGGTACGGTAGTAGATACCCCAGTTACATTGCCCGGTAATGCACTCCTCCCAATGCCACATCCTGCATCGGACCATTTCTGGTTAACAACACTGTCTTAGTGTGTCTTCCTATTTTACATCCAATTGGTCCAAAACGGTTCCCAGTTCTCACCTCTGTTGTGTCAGTGACATTCCTCCATAAGGCTCAGTTTGATTCCATTCACCTTGCACCCATCTCACCTCATCATTCACATCCACCTCAGATACCCCTTTCAGCTCACTTCCTGGCTGACTCCCCTCATACTGCAGAACATTCCATCATGCTTAATAGCCCGATACTTTGGTCTGGCTGAACCCCCCCACCTCCCTCATTCGATACACTCCTCAGTTTGTTGTCCTGGGTGCTATACTGATTCAGGGTGGGTTTGTTGTCCTGGGTGCTCGAATGATTCAGGGTGGGTTTGTTTTTTCTGGGTGTTTTACTGACTCAGGGTGGGACTTGTTTCCCCAGGCCTCTGGCAGGAGCGACGTCCTGACACCAGGCTCCTCCTCTAAAGAGACTGGCCAGGCCAAAGTGAGTTCATCCCATATCTCAACCTGTCTAACGTAACGCTCTGTTTCAAAAATGTATCTTTCCCTAAATCTCTCTCTAATTATCATAGACTCTTTCTCTCTGCCTAAATCTTTTTCTCTCTCCCTGTCTACTAATATCTTTCTGTATCAGCCTCCAGTCTCCAAATGTTCTCGCTCTATCTCTCTAAACCTCTCTCCCTAAATCACTTTCTCTCCAAATCCCTCTCCCCCTAAATCTCTCCAGATCTCTCACCCAATGTCCCTCTCTCCAAATCTCTATCCCTCTATTCAAATCTCACTCTCTTAAAATGTATTTTTTTCTTTAAATCTATCACTATTTTCATATCTCTGTCAACATCTCTTCACTTTGTCAAATCAGTTTCTGACCAGATGGCTCTATTTTTCTATCATTTGAATAATGTTCTCACACCCTCCCACGTTTTGAGTTTACTATGTGGTAACACAACATCCTGTCTTTCTGTCAACCTCTATTTTTTCTCTTACCCTTTCTGTCTTTTCTGTTTCTCTATCCTTTCATCATTGTCCTCTAATGATTCTGTTGAAATACCTTTTGTTATTGCCACATTTAATTGTTCACTCAAAAGCATACATTCATATCTTTGTGTCCTCCATTCACCGCATTGACTGGTTGACTGTCACCTAAAGTAGATGGACAAGGTTTTTCGCGTTGTGAGGATTCTGCCTGATAAGAGAGGCATGATGACTTGTGGGGACTGACCACCAGTGACTGTTCAACCAGAAAGCTCTTACCACCAGAGAGCTTTTATCATTGATCTTTGGCATTTTCATCATCAACATTTTGACGTGGCATTGGACTACAGCCGAAGAAGCAATTCAACCGTCCTGTTTCATGTTGTATTTTAAAACAGTGTTAAGCTATTGCTGAGAAACAGCGTGATACCAGATTGGATGTCATACCCTTGGAGGGTAGTCACAAGCTGCCATCCGTTCTAACACACAACCTTGCAACAATCTCTTTCCTCACAGGCCTTCATGTAGTGAGACAAGGCTAAAACCAGACCCAAAGAGACATGTTTAAAATGTAGCTTGACACCAATATAAATGTATATCGCTACGGCATGGTATTAAAATGTACCTGCCGTATACAGTGTTCAAATTGGTATGCACTGAGGCAAGTCGTTTCAGGATGGATGTGATCAATCATGCGGCCACAGTCTCTCTGTTCTATAGACAGAACATCCAGAGTGAGAGCCTTTGTGACTTATTCTCCATGAAGTCCAATAAAGCTCACAATCTCCCTAATTACCACCACATATAATTATACCCACCAGACACTTATGGCTATCAAACATCCGAGCTTAAACCTGCTACTGCCTTTTGCGTGTGCGGGTTTCTCTGCTTAACTGTCAGCAGAAGGGTGAGGTGAAGTGATTTCTAACTATAATGTCTAACAGTGTATAACGTCATTTTCCTGTCCTAATGTACTGTAACTATTGGCTTGGTGGGTTCATGTCTTTTAACAAATAAGTCTCAGAATGGCAGGATATCTGTGGTGAATATTAAACAGAAACAGTGACTTAAGGCATTTGACTTAAGCCTTCCAGTACTCATTACTGTAAAGCACCATCATACAGTATGATACAGTACAGAGGAAACCTTTAATTTTAAATTGACACCATTAAAAGATGGCCTGTTTCAATGCCGCAGCCACTGAGCATGTGTGTCAACAGACCTCTGTGTGTTGGTTTTAGTTGCTTCTGCTACTCTTCTCTTCCTTCCCCCAATCCCGGACCCCCTTTATAACCCTTCCAACCCCCCAACCCATCCCACCCCGACCCTCTCTATAACCCTAACCCTTGCGGTGACTCTACTCTTTCTCTTTGCCTGCTATGCTGTGTTTAGGTTCAGATAGTCTCCAAAAAGCTGGACTTCAGCCACGTCACCTCACGCTTGGGGTCCAAGGACAATATCAAGCATGTTCCTGGTGGAGGGAAGGTTAGTACCGGATTGCGGCTTAGCTTGAATGGCCCCCAACTCCTACAGCGTCGACCGGACGTCCTGACCACTATTATTTTGAGACTCCACTGGAACGCTCCCAGGTGGTGCAGCGGTCTAAGGCAGTCTTTCGTAGCACCATGCTAACCACCAGAGACTAGGTTTGAATTTTGACTGTTCCGTTAGCTGCTGAGTGGCTTGGAAGGCCTATGAGCAATGCAAATTGGCTGTAATTTCCCAAAGAGGGGGGAGGCGTCAGCAGCAGGGGGTTTTCTTAGCTCATCACATTCTAGCCACTCGGTTGCCTGAAAAGCTAACTGATGTCGGATGGTGTCTTCCCACTTTGAACTGCGTGTCTTGGAAAAGTTCGGAAAAGCAGTATGGAAAAAGCTGAACGGTTTGGTGGGGATGCCTACGAGGAAGACTTTATGCGATCTTTAACTCTCCTAAATCTTTTGGGTCCAAAAACACAGCCTCAGATACAGTTGGATATTATGACATTGGGGACAATATTTGCTATACTGAAACAAGCTGAACTTAACCTATAAAAACACTCCAGCAAGTTCATTGTAAGCTTTTCTTTTAATTTGCCTTTTTAAGAACCTGAGACATATGCTAAAATGTAAAATTGGCAATTATTGTCAGGATTCCGTTCTAGTCTAGGAAATGCCACGCTACAGTGCTGCCCCCTTTAAGCCCTGACATGGTCATTACCTGAAATCATCGCTGCTGCCGAAGTACACCGCTGAACGCTTTTGAGACACATCACTCTTAATCACAGTTTTCTTCTTTTTTTTGTTACTTTGACCATGGCAACAGGAAGCTGTTGTTCAATTCAGTTCATGGACAGCATGGAGCTCTAAATAACCCTCTTCCTCTGTATTGCCTGCTACTCTGCCTAGACTTCCCTTGTCTCAGTCTCTAACTCACTCAACACTAATCAAACTCCACCCTTACTCGTTTGTCCTCTGACCTGCTCAAGCACTCAACTCTCATTGGCTGTCAATGCAGACCTCCTCCTTTTCAATGGTTCTGCTCCGGTTGCTACTGTATTCAGTTGACACGTAGGTAGAAGTTGCAACGCAGGTGTTTTCCCCCCCAGAAAAAAGACGCTCATGATAAAGCTTGCATGGCGAAGAAGATGGCTGTCGTGGCTCCTTGCTTGGTTGTCATTAGCCTCTTTAGTTGGTGTAACTGGCTCTAATGTATATTTCCAGGTTCAGATACTCAGCAAAAAGGTGGATCTAAGCAAAGTGACATCAAAGTGTGGCTCCAAGTCCAACATCAAGCACAAGCCTGGTAAGGGACTTCTTTTGGTTGGCCTGCGGAGCTGCCATAGTGTCTCTTCGACGCAGTGGGCTTGGGCTAACTTAAGCATCTCCTTTAAGCATCTCCTTGGCCCCGGACTAATTTAAGCACCTTCTTAGCCATTTTGACACTTGCACATTAGAACGTGGCCTAACACCAACGGTAAACCAAGGTTAACTGGCCCTGCTCCTGATTTCGGGTTTGGACACAGTGCTTTATGTTGCAGGGATGGGAATAGAAGGAGCTTAGCTTAAATGTAATGCAGGACTCTACATAGAATGTAACATTGGTTGAAAGTTGTTTATCCGTTATCCTTGGTCTTGGAGACAACTGTGAATCCTTACATGTTAGCCCAGGGTTAAGAAATACTTCTGGTGGTTATGATAACCTGGGGCTAAGGACAATGCAGAAGAAAGGCCTTAAGCATTGATGGAAGTAATCCACATTCAAACATGACTACCAAAGATGATTGTAAAGATGAAGCGAAGCAAAACATTAGTCTGTAGCACTGTTTTTCTCTAACTGACGTATTTTCTGATATCCTCACCAGTGCTTTGTATGTAAACTCTGTCCTTTAGGGGGTGGCGATGTGAAGATCGAGTCCCAGAAGGTCAACTTCAAGGATAAGGCCAAGTCCAAAGTGGGCTCAATGGACAATTTGTGTCACGAGCCCGGTGGTGGTAACATCAAGGTGAGGTGCTTACATAAGGTGTGGCTGCTTCATTCTCCTACTTATGGTGGTAGGTTGGTTGGTTGGGCTATATACACAGTTTAATGTCAGTGTCGTCTCTATACCTAGTGTATATCAGATTAAAGGGCTGCATCAAATGGCATAGTCACAATAACAACATGGACATGTGATCTCAGTCCATTGATTGGATTCTGAGAGTCATATAAGTGATAATAACTACTAAGAGTGGCACAGATACGGTAAGTACTGTGTAACTGTGCTCAAGCTCCTGTATCAATGGCCGTGTCACATTACAAAACACCAGAAAATAGCCATATTTGTTTCTTTATGGGGTTCATCCACACAAGCATCAAGCATTAAGGTTTTGATATGAAGACAGAAGGCCAATCTGTTTGGCTGGACACCCAAACTCCTAGCTAACACTCTGGCACGCTCAAGGACCGCAAGGTGGTTTGATCTGAACACTACAAGGACTGGTTTATTTTATATTATCAACCGGAACAGCCGATTGATCACAAAAATATGGTTCCAGATTCTCTGTGATTGGTCCCAGGAAACTGATGGGTTGAGCAAGAGCAAGAACACTCATGGGTAGAGCAACATTTTAAATAATTTAGAAACCTCCAGTTCTGCCGTCACCTGAATGACTGTAATGGCAGGAGTGTTATACTGAAATATCTAGCAAAATGAAATGCAGCGGAAGAGGTTGTGAAACTTGTAAGATGAAGTTCAAATCTACGAGAGAGGCTCTCAAAGAAACGTGACCCCTGTACTGTCTCCTCCTGCTCCACCTGAAAAATCTGAACTGTCCCACCTTCCTTATTTCCCCCTCGGGAAGCATGGCTAGGCCCAGGGGAAGAGGGAGGAGAGGGGCAGACAGACCATATTGGGGAAGTCACCAGTCCCCTCAGCCTATGGCAGTCCATCTTCTCAGTCACATGACCATTGTCTCCATCCATCTCATTTGGCATGAATGTGATATTTCTACATACATTTAAGTAATTTATCAGACACTGTACTAGAGCGACTTATATGACAGTAGTAAGTGCATATGTTTTCCTTTTTTTTTTAAATCTGCAGTTGAATCATGTTTCGTTGCTGGCCCAAAAGTACACAGTTAATAACAGATAAAAAGTTAAATATTATCTTTGTTTTGGTGCTCTGTATGATCTACTTATATAAACATTTTTATTTTATTCAAATATGATTCAAATCTAGGTTTTATTGTGCGGGCGGGTAATGTGTAGTATTTTGTTCGTAGTGAAATATTTGTTACATTACAGTACACACAAATTGGCTAAACAATGTAACATCTTCAACCCCTTGACTTCATAATTCATCCGTTCAACTCTGGCTTTTTTTTGAAAAAGAAACAGCTGCTGAATGATCCCAGAGCTGCTGTACTTCTAAAACCCTGTCTAAAGATTCAGATACCATTATTTAGATTATTAAACATAACATAAAGTATAACAAGAATAAAGTATAAATCTCATCTTTATATTATGATCTCATCTTATATTATGATCTCATCTTTATATTATGTTAATATAATGTACTCTAATTTCCTGACATTTAAGTAAATGTAACTCTATATCCGTCTTGATTCAATACCGTCGGACCACTTGCTCTGGTCCTGTTTGAGATGTTAAAGACAGACATCTTCAGTGCCAGATATGTTTTTTTGTTCTCTATTTCTCATGATCTCATCTGTCCAGTACATTCCCACATCAGCCCACTTCACATCCATTTCGAATACATTTGAATACGGAGAGGGTGCTGGCAACTCCTCTTCCATTCCATATTCATCAGCCCCCCACCCTCCATTTAACACCCTGCTACTGTATATGTGTTTGTAGGCTGAGGGGGCCCAGGAGACAACCGAGGGGAATGGGGATCCCCCCAGTGATACCCCAGCCCAAACCCCAGTCCCAGCCACGGTGCCAGGGCTGGAGAGCAGTCCCACCCAGGAGAATGGGGTGAAGGAGGCTGTCCCCTGCGGGAGCACAGGCTTCCATGACCCCCAGGGCCTGGACTCACTCATCCCTGAGACAAGTAAGTGTGCCCCCACCCAACCGACCTGTCCCCTGCCGGTCCTTGCTCCCCCAGGTCTCCGTTCTACTCCCCCTCCTTCTAGTGCTCCTATCCCCTGGTGTCAGCTGATACCTGGACTCGATTTCCCTATGTTCACGATCTCTCAGACCAAATAAGCTTCATGAATGTTTGGTTGGGAGAGGGGCCTTTTTAAAACACAAATCAAAACACATTTATTTTTTTGAATTATTATACTTGTACATTTGTACCTGACCAATCCATTGCCTTTGACTTCTTATTTTACAGGCTTCTAATTCTTCTTTGTGCTATCCCTCTACCCTCTTCATCTCACCACCCCCAACGACCCCTAACCCTCCACTGTTTACCCTCTGTTCTCTCTGCTCCTATTTTATTTCCCTTTCTTTCATTCTCCTTCCACCCTTCCTGCTGCAGATTGAGTCTTTCAAGCTCAACTTCCGCGAGAACGCCCGCTCGCGCACGGACCACGGCGCCGACATCATAACCTGGCCAGCCCCAGGCGACTGACCCTCACACCCGCAACTCAGTGTCTTTCTTAACAACTCCCTGGCGTCTGCCCCCCCCCCGGCACACTAGCAAGGACTCTGGTCGTGACCCTCGACCCTGATCCAAACACCTCCACCTACCCATGAACTTTTTCATGTATCATTCTGTTTTTACGCCTAAACCCGCGCTACCCTCCACTGTCCTGTGTTCCCATTGGATGAGCTAACATTGTACATATTTCTAGACCAAGCTTCGGGCAGGGTGTGATAACAGTGGGAGGGGAATGGTGACTCGCCATGTTCACTCTGTTTTATGTGGTGATGTTAACATTGTATCAGTGTGCTCCGAGGGCTCTCCTAAGATCCTGGTTTCCACTGGTCTCTCTTGTAAGGTGGTGGGAGGGATGATGGGCTGTGTTATATATGAACCTTTCCCTTCCTCCTCACCACCGACAACAGCACTCATTTCAGATCGTCTTTCCTCACCAGTCCAAGAGCATAACCTGGCAGTACAGTAGCACAGTTCAGTCCTATCCATTAACACAGTGGTTCCGCTTTAGTGAGAGCAACATCAGCCCTGAGCTCACCTGTTGTATTCGCACAGACACTATCCAACTGGACAGCTTACTGTCTCCCTGCGGCTTAGGTATGCAGAGTAATATGTGTGTAGCACCTTTTCATCTGTGACCATGTAGGGCTGTCATGTGTTCCCAGTAAGCATTGATTATTTACTCACTATTCACAAACTCTCCACTCTCTCATAACCATGTATCCACAACCTGCTTTATTCACTGTCCACCGTAAAGCACTCAGTAAAATATAGGAAACTTGTTGAGTCATTGAACAATAGGCTGTTTAACTCTCTGTGTTTGTGACAGTGTGTGTGAGTGGATTATACTGTAAAATTGAGCTGTGGTGTTCTGGTTTTTCTCTCTCTTGACCTTTTATTTTCTTTATTGGTTTCACTTTAAAGTTTTTTTTGTTTTTTAATAGTTTTCTTCTTTCATTTTTTTCCTCTTACAAGCAATACGGTGCATGGTCTCTACGATAGAACTGAGAAATCCTCTTGAATACACGCACACTTATATTTTCCCCAAAAAAAAGGCACACAGTCATGAGATTGCAACTCTGTTTTGGGCTTTGAGTCTGAGAAAACATGTCAAGGATGTGATGAGGGTAGATGAAGATAGAGACAGATTAATTAGAAAAATGAGGCATATGAAAACTCATATCCAATTATAATAACAGTGTTAGAAAGGTACAGTCTGGGAAAGTTTAAGAAATTAATAGTTCGGAAGCTTTTATTTGGAATACTGTACAAGGGAGTCGTGTGAAGATGAATTATGTGAAAGTGTCTTGAAAGTTGGCGGGGCTGTGTGTCTTCAATGTGCCTCCTGTTCTGACTGGGGATGGTCTACCTGAAATATACCTGAAACTGGGGTGCGACTTGTTCTGGAAGCTAAAGATAGTAGAACCTTGTCACTGTAGAGAGACGGACAGTGTCATAGTTTAAAATGAAAAACAAACACAACATAGCACTGAGGATCTTGAGGAATTGTTTTTTTGTACCAACAGTAGCTCTGGTTATTTCAGCTGTTTTCGGAGATTTCTTGACTGGTCAAATCTTACTGACAGTTATATGAGGACTTGCTGAAGGACTTGTCCAAACTTTATTAGAGGTTCTGCTGAAGGACTTGTTTGGTTGGGCTATTGGCAGTGGAACATTCTATGTGGCTTATTTTACTCGTAGCAATGTATACAACGATTGCCTCCAATTGCCTTTTTAATGCATGGCCTGGTGATATCATGTCCAGAGCAGAAAGCCAATGTGCATTATGACTTGCAGTGTTGTGGCTCAGTATATTTGTCCTTGAAGGCAATCGTAGTCATTGATGTATCTTTCCATATTACAGCTCCCTTTAAAAAAGTGGGCAAGTAGGAAAATTGGAGTCTATAATTTTGATTCAAAACTCTATTGTAGTTTGGTATTTTATATATAGTAATTCAGCTCTCTAAGATCATAATTTGTAATTATGCTGTTTGTCAAAATGAGGACAGTACACAAACTACTTTTTCTGAGAAAGGTTTTTTTTTTCAACCCCCTGATCCCCAAAGTCAAGGTGTAGGTCTATTCATAGTACCACTAACACCCCAAAATGTGTGTGAATAACACAACTGACACTTTATTATTCTCTTATGACAGAGATACTGCAAACTATTAAAAGCACCTTAAAAGCTTCAGTATATCAAAGAGGGTTTACTGTGAAGACGATTTTTATTTGATAAAATCATTAGAGCCAGTTGTCCCTAGATCAAATGTCTGCAATCAGGGCCGGCTCCAGGCATATGCGACATAAGCAGTCGTTTAAGGCCCTCAACGGATAAGGATGCATCAGGGACCCTTAAAAGACACAATGAAGGAGCTTTGCACTCTAATGTAGAGCAGTGAAATGTATTTAATACGGATGGCCTCCCATTTTATTAAGGATGTTCATAAAATATTATATAATTTACACAATCTTATATTTTAATTGGAGAGATTTTTAGATCAATCAATCAAATGTATTTATAAAGCCCTTTTTACATCAGCAGTTAGATATTGATATTTGAGTTTTTCTTGCAAAGCAGCAGTGAGATAAGGGTTCTATAGGTGGATTGTGGGATGTCTTCTGGTGTCATGGTCTCCCTGGGCCTTCTACTATCGCCATGACCCCTGACGTCTTGACTCACCGCATTTACTCTAGTATGTTCTCTCTGACATCGCACACGTTTGTATATAAATCTATATAAATGTTTCTACTTTGTTTTGCCACAGGAACAAAAGCGATATGATAAGAACAATGTGGGCCATGTGGATGTTAGGTATGGCTTTAATTTGAATATACCTATATTGGTTTTAATTGTAATGAGAATCAATATTATTACAGTAAATATTGAGCAAGTATGCCTATTTTCCAAGAAAACGATGGCGTAAGTGAAAGAATGTTCTTGAGATATAATGTACTAAAGATGCAACACTTTTGTATATGTATTTATCTTGTGTTCCCATAGCTACATAGTACATAATGGTTGTGTCAGTGATGAGTGTTCAATCGCATGGGAGGCATAGTGAGGTCTGGTCCGGCTTGCGGATTTCTGTCAATTGAACAGCTTTTTGTTAACTTTCGCATAACCTTTGTCAATCCCCCACAATCCCAGTCTTAAGAAATGAAAATAATTGTAGTTACAGGGAGACCTTTAGACACAATTTTGACATTGTAGGATACTTTGGTCCTCTCACATTGATTTGAAAACAAGACACCTGTAACATGGAGGGGGTTGAAACAAATGTGTGTGAATTGCACTGTGTAACATGCCGCTGTGTTGCTACACATATACATAAACACACACACTGCCCTGGAGTGTTATGGAGGCGCCCAGATCCTTGTGTAGGACTTAACACTAGCTGTCAGGTTTGGCTTGTGTTACTTTGCTTCAGTACTGCATTATTGAGCTCAATAGATCTGCTTCTACCGCTAGCGCACACCCAATGTGCAAGTATACTAATAGAAAACACCTCTTAAGAGCATGCAGAAACAAATGGGATGTGTTAGGTAGACTTATATCATTCGCAGAATTTGTCATTTACAGAATCTCTTGTTTTTGTGTTTTTCAATAATTTTGAATTTTATTTTTTGGTTTGAAAGTGTTTATTGTGGTTAATTAGTGACGTGATTATTAAACATGAAATAAAAAAGTTTTAAGACATTGGGCTTGCCTTCATGTAATCATCTTTTGGACATAATATCAGCCACATAAGAGCCATACATGTATAAAGTGCTACAATTATATCTATGGACAATAAAATATATTGACTGGATCTAGTGTATTCATCCATTAGTAGGGGAGACCAGGGATGGTTGTACCATGGGATAGTAACACAATTCTGGAGTGAGGTACAGTCATGTGATTCATAGCCAATTATCATGTAAAACCACTGCAATTTGAAGTGAAATATATTTGATATATTTCACTTGAAAACAAGGACGTTGTGTTATTCTGGCTTTTCGTGGGCTCATAAAATACGCAGTAGAACCTTCTCCTGGATGTGATGTCTCAGGCTAATTTAGTGTTGCCCCTTGCATTGAGTAGCTCGAGTTGAATGCAGTTGAGGTGCCGCAGGCTGACCTTGCCACTAAACTGTACATGTTTGTAATTGACGTACTTACTGGCTTCCTTTAATCAGGCAGATTGAAGCGCAGGTTGGTTGAGCCAAAAACTCGCACTTGCGTGCCACAATTGAAAACTCACGATGATTACGGAAAACGTGATGGACATCATATGGAGTCAGAAGATGGACCTGTACATGGTTTCTCCAAAAGTAACACCACTACTGCCACAAAAGCCAGGTTGAAACTGGCAGAAAATAACACAGTGAACTCAAGTGATGTGGCCATAGGCGGAAATCCCAGGGGGGACATGACCCCCCCAACCTGGGGAAAACTATGATTTGTCCCCCCCAATTTATAAATGTAAACATAACTATGTAATTTCAATAATAATAATAAGACGCAATGAAAGCACTTGCTGAATATAGACACTTAATAGACACTTTAAGTTTCAAAACATTGCGACACCCCCGCCCTTTGCCTCACAGTGGTTTGATCCACTCACAGTGGTTTGATTGAAATCATAAGATGATTTCAATGTTTGAATTGCATGCGGTCCAACATTTATTTCTGCGTGTTATGGCCTATACATTATGAGCTCCAGGGTTGTCCAGAAAGCTAGATTAGTAATTTAGTAGGCTTACTGTAATTTTGGCTCCAGTAAGCCAGTTTGAAATATAGCCAGACCAGAGACCATTACAAGAAATCCTCTGAACCAAACTATACAATACAATTTTGTAATTTTGCGTTTTTATCAGCTGCTAGGATCTTTCTGCTCCCATGAGGTTACAACTACAAATACTATGTGTTGTCATGAAAAGCACTTTATGAATTGAATAGAATAAAACACCGTTGGCTATGGAAAGGGCCTACGATTGCAAGTGTGACATACTGCAATTTAGGTTATCCGCTTGAAAATGTAATGTCATTAGCGTTGTAATAAAAATGCTCCATAAATAAAAACACTATTATTAGTAATCACCCATGTGTGTAGGTCTATTTGATAATTTAATCATGCCACATCCAGGGGCGAAAATCTGATAAGTTTGGAGGGGACAATTACATAAAATTTTCTCAAGAGCAATTTTTGAGGGGGACACCAAAATTAGTGCTGTAATACTGTTTTAGTTTGCACCATCGGTTTGCTTGCTACTGTAGCTCATAATGTATACGCCATAACACGCAGAAATAAATGTTGGACCGCATGCAATACAAACATTGAAATCATCTTATGCTTACTATGCACAACACTGTTCATGAAATTTGCGTTGGTGATTTTCTGTGAGAGAAGATCGATAAAGGTTGAGATTCTCCGTTATTCACCAGAAAAAGATTCACCATTATTTTTTTGCAAAGTGGTGTATTGAAAAGTAGCCTATTTAGAAAAAAATGCGTCTGCTGTACATTTCTTTTAGCAACTGTGTCAAAATTGTCAGTTTTACTTTCGCGAGAGTCAATCAACGAGCCCTGAACAATCTCCAAGCGACTGTAAATGTATGTTGAACTGCTAACTCAAAAGGAGTTTGTACCGGTTTGTATATTTATTTTCATGAAACTGTGTTATTGAAAATGGTGTCATTTTCATGAGATTGTGTAGAAATGTACAAGCAAGTTTTCCCATTCGAGCAATACTGTAGCTAGCTAGCTAGTAAATTAACTAATGATTCAGCTGTAGTTTAGCTAGCTACAGTAACTGTCAGCTCAGCTACCCAACCAAATATTTTTGGTACTACTAGCTACAGTAGACCTTAAGCACCCAAGCTAGCTACCACAGTTTATATTTTGTTACTGAGTTGGAAGGATCGTACAGCGAGTGTCTAAAACGAGTATAAGGAGATTACAAGTCATTGTAAACTGATAGACGGACCGGCGAGTAAGTTTTAAAGGGGATGTGTTGAGTCACTCGGAAGCATTTTGTTGAGAAATATTATTTTAAACATTAACTTACAACATAAACAACGAGTATAAGGAGATTACAAGTCATTGTAAACTGATAGACGGACCGGCGAGTAAGTTTTAAAGGGGATGTGTTGAGTCACTCGGAAGCATTTTGTTGAGAAATATTATTTTAAACATTAACTTACAACATAAACTGCAGATGTCTACTGGGCGTTTTTGTTTTTTTTAATGCTAGTAATACAGTAAAAATCTTACATATTGCCTCTTCAAAAATATATTTCCAGCGTAATACTGGGCCAGCAATTTAGAAGGCTTATTTTATTATGGCACGTACAATTTTATCAACCTTTCAAGTGATGTAATTGAAATTGCTGTTTGTATTGAGAGAAAAAACGTCTCTTTACTACAGGCATGGACAACCTTTGACTCACAAGTAAAATGCTAGAAGGAATAATCAGAGAGTTTATGTAAATTGACTTTAGTCTTTATTCTTTTCATGTTTCATGAAGAATAGAGAAACAGCTGAATCGTAGGAAAGGTTCATCTGGTAGCTTCAGTCATCATGTCCTTTCTGTGAGAAAAGATCGATAAAGGTTGAGGTTCCAGTATATCATTTGCAAGAACAGTTCCTCTATTTCGCAGAAAGTGGACACTGAAACAAAGATATGCTTTTGAAATGTTTTTTAAACTAATATTTCTGTGATTGTATTCTGTTCTATAGCATTTTCTTTAAGAAGTGTTCTAGTAGCTTTTTGAAATGAAATAGGCTACATATTTTACTCTATATAATGTATGTGACTAATATAATTATTGTCATTACATAGAACTAACCTGGGACCTGGCTTGGCAGCTCTTGGACTTACTCCTCATCTTTTCCTTTCTGTGACAGACAAGATGGATTGATTATTAGAAAACTGACATTTTACTGTGTAATGGAATACACTTTAAGTCCTGGGTCCTTAAATGATATCAAAGGAAAAATCTGGTATATATGCACATATTATGGTATGGTATTCAATAAGAACATCATGCTGTCCCATACAGATTCAAAGCATGTATCTGATTCTTACTGTGTAATTCAGAGTTGGCAAAACATTTGTTTAAGCAATTATGAATGAGTCATTGAACAACAAATAATTATTGCTCTTCAATTGTAGTATGAATTGCTTAGAGTTATTTACATCTGCTAATTGGCACAAAGGGGATGGGAGGGTAAGCCATAGTAAAATCAACATTGATTCAAAAAACAAATTATACAGAAAATGTAAACAACATTGTTTGCAGTAATGCAGAATTCTGACTTTTCTGCTAAGCGAAAATGAAATGCATAAAAAAATGTTTGCTGTATTATCTAAGTACAATTGTAAAATGCTTCTTATTGTATATTCACTTTGAAGAATTAATTGCTTTCATGTCCAGTCAGATGTCCACATTCTAAGGAAGCGTTATATCAGTAGAGCACTGACTGAGACAACACTGTGATTAATTTGAACTTTTCTTCTATGAAGAGTTTTTTCAGTTAAGATATGAGTTTAACTTGAAGAAAAACATTAGAAAATGTGTCTGGTTACACTATTTCAATGGAAAATGTAAGAAATCTGATGACCATGCAACATCTTTGCAAGTACTGTACGTGCTGTTGTTGTAAGGCAGTTTACTCGTGTGTTGCCTCTAACCAAATGCAGTTGTTCTTCTGTTGTCATCAAATGAAAATGTCTGCATTTATTTTGTTTATTGAAAAGCTATAATTTCCCACCTCATCAGTCTGAACCAAAAAACTTCCCTGCCTTTCAATTGAAAGCACAGTTGACATGGCTTGAAACTCAATTTCATTTGATGACTTTGCTCACCTTGGAGCTGATATCACGACTCTTGGCTCTCATCTTGTTGACCTGAGACTCAGCAATATCAGCCCTCTCCTCTGCTTCATCCAGATCATGCTGAATCTTACGGAACTTGGACAAATTGGAATTGACTTGTTCCTCCTGTGAAAATGTTTACATATGGTAAGTTTCTAGCATACAACATTGGAGAATGACAGATGCATCAGTTAGATGATGGTAGATTACTTACAGCCTCCTCTGCAGTTTTTTTGTAGGACTTAACCTTCAGTTGCAGTTTGTCCACCAGGTCCTGAAGGCGGCTCAAATTCTTCCGGTCCTCCTCTGTCTGCAAGAAAAACATAGCGGGAAAAATGAACCAGGGAGGCACACTGCATAAGCTAGTTAGCATTACTTTACTCTGTACACATTTGTCCTGCTATATAGGTATTGTAAGCTATTAGTTGGATTCATTGTTTTGCCAACCAGTTGGGATATGTCTGAATAGATAAACCTTGGACTTTCAAATTAAAGTTAAATTAAATATGATGTACCTGGTAGGTGAGCTCCTTGACGCGTCTCTCATATTTACGGACTCCTTTCACAGAATCACTGCTCTTCCTTTGTTCCATTTCCACCTCACTTTCTAGCTCCCTCACCTAAAAATAAGGATCAATGTTAAACCCTATTTCCATTGCCAAATTTTGTTGTTGCTCCTTTCAATATTGATGTCAGACACATGACTACAAATTGCAAAAATATGAATTAATGTTAACACTTTTTCCAATTATTTAGTTATTTACCCGTACTAATAGTTAATGTGTGTGTGTATATATATATATATATATGACTTGAAATACACGTACAGTATGAGCAGTTATTACAGGTATGATACTTACTCTGGACTCCAGCTTCTGGATCTGCTTCTTGCCACCTTTCATTGCAATTTGTTCAGCTTCATCCAGGCGGTGCTGCAGGTCCTTAATAGTCTGCTCCATGTTCTTCTTCATGCGCTCCAGGTGAGCGTTGGTGTCCTGTTCCTTCTTCAGCTCTTCTGCCATCATGGCAGCATCAGTTATGGCCTTCTTGGCCTTTTCCTCAGCATTTCTGCACTCCTGCACAGCCTCTTCCACTTCATTCTGAAGCTGAGATGTGTCGCCCTCTAACTTCTTCTTCTGGTTCAGTAGGCTGGTATTCTACACATGCCATGAATGTATATATTTGTATAATATATGTACATACTTTAAGAAGCAATGATTTACAAATAATATTATTTGTTATTACCATCTTACCTGCGAGTGGAGCAACTGAACTCTCTCACTAACATCCAGCAGTTCCTGCTCGGCCAGTTTGCGGCCTCTCTCAGTCTGCTCCACCAGGGACCTCAGCTCATCCAGTTCAGCCTGCATCAGATTGTTGCGTCTCTCCATTATGGCAATGTTCTCCTTCAGTTCATCACTGCCACGAAGAGCATCATCCAGCTGCAGTTGAGAATCCTTTAAAAAGAATTAAAGATGCCACTACATTTCTTTCATTTTGTTTTACATACTGGTTTAGCTTTTTGTGAATTAGCAAGCAGTTTTTACTTCAATTATGTAAAAGTTTAACCTTTAGATGGGCATGGAGACCCTTAAGTTGCTTCTGGGCTTCTGATGCCTGCCTGTTGGCCTGACTGAGCTGAATCTCCATCTCATTGAGATCTCCCTCCATCTTCTTCTTCAGCCTGAGAGCTTCATTCCTGCTACGAGTCTCAGAGTCCAGGGAGCTTTGCAGGCAATCCACCACTCTCTGTTGGTTCCTCTTATTCGTCTCCATCTCTTCATCCTTTTCAACCAGCTTCCGCTCAATTTCAGCTTTGACCTGGTGGAACTCCAGTTGAGCTCTCAGGATTTTCCCTTCTTCATGCTCTAAGGAGCCCTATAAACATATTTATAATATATATGTATTTTGTTTATACTGCATTACTTCTCTCAATTATTTTACTTAAACTGAAGAGATGTTAAAATAGGGTGAGTTCAAAGGGTATATACGTGCTACAATCAGCAGCTTCAAACACTGGACCAAAGACACTACTTATTGTTGATCAAATCTTACTTCACTACAAGTGAATAGTATCTGTCTCTACCAGTACTCCTTTTTCAGTATCACCTCAGCTTCTTCTAGAGCAGTCTGTATCTCAGCCTTCTCTTGCTCCAGTTGTTTACGGACTTTCTCCAGCTCATGGATACTTTTTCCTCCCTCACCAAGCTGCTCAGTCAAATCAGAAATTTCCTCTGTAGAAAAATTTTTTTGTGTCTCAGAATATATTTTGCAAGAATTGGTCTTTATAACATGTCAATCTTCAATATGCAATGTAAAGCTGGCAAATAATTAGGCAGGCAATGCTTATGCTCTTACCGTGGAGGTTCTTGTTTTCCCTCTTCATGGTCTCCAAATGATCCAGAGATTCCTCATAAGAGTTCTTGAGTTTGAAGAGCTCTGTGCTGAGAGATCTGGCCTCTTTCTGGGAGCTCTCAAACTCAGTTTGAGACTCCTCAAACTTCTGCTTCCATTCAGCCAGGACCTAGAAATTACATGGTTTTAAGCTGGTTGTTTATAGTCCAGTATAAAAATGTACGTACAGAGAATGTGAAATATCTTGATCCTCACAGCCCAACTTCCCGAGGCACAGGGATTAGAAGCTGTTGATGGGCTGTTGTGCCTTTTATGTATTTTAGTTTTTTTACCTTGTCAAAGTTTCTTTGCTTCTTGTCCAGAGCAGCCGCAGCAGCGTTGGATCTCTCTACGTCTACCATGAGATCTTCTATCTCATTTTGAAGTCTGTGTTTAGTCTTCTCCAGGGATGAGCATTTAGCATTAACAGCTTCTATAGCTTCTTCTGCATCCTGCAGACGCTGAGCCAGCTTCTTCCTAGATTGACATTTCAGAACAGCTGCCTGTTTTCTATCTGATGTAGGCCCACATGTAATGGTTGTGCATGAGGTAATATGTCTATCCGTCTTAATGCACATTTGGATTTTTCTTATTCATCAAAGCTGGAATACCTGAAAATTTAGAACATTTAGAAAAATTGTAAGAAAAAAAAGTCTTACTTTGCCTCCTCCAGCTCTTCGGTCTTCTGGATGGCATCAGTTTCATACTTGGTTCTCCACTGAGCAACCTCAGCATTGGCCTTAGACATGCTGCGCTGAAGCTCAGCCTTGGCCTCCTGCTCCTCCTCATACTGCTCCCTCAGCAGATCTGAGTCATGACGAGCAGACTGTACTGCATGGGCTAGTGCATTCTTTGCCTAGAAATTGTAAAAATAAAGTATTTGTAATTATAAATGTAGTTGGACATGGGACAGTACATATATATGTCTGTGGATTTACCTTGATTTCCTCCTCCAGTTGTCTCTTAAGGTCTTCAATCTGCTGAATGTTGGACTGCTTACATCTGGTCAGTTGGGAGACCAGAGAGTCTTTCTCCTCCAGCTGTCTGGACAGTTCACCTGTTTTCAAACAGTTTATGTTATTAAAAATAAAGTTTCTTAACAAAGTGATTCATTGTGGCTGTTCATTTAAATGTACAGTTTATTTATTAATATACCATTTTCAGTTTGAAATTTTGCTTTCTGCATGCTGAAATCATTGATGGATCGCTGTCCTTCCTCAGCTTTAGTCCTGTATTCACTCATCAGATCCTCTGAAGTGCGGCACATTTTCTCTAAGTTTGTCTAAAAAATACATGTTTTTTTAGATAACACAGTACACCCTAAAACTAAGAGCATGTTTGATATCAGTCTAATCTCAGAAAATGCTTGTATATAGTTTTTATGATGAGTCCACTGACCTTAGCCTTGACAATCTGCTCCATGTTGGAGACCACATCATCCAGCTCAAGCCTGAGCTCACTCTTCTCCTTCTCCAGCTTCTGCTTCACTCTTTGAAGGTTGTCAATTTGTTCTCCCAGGTCAGCTACACTGTCAGCATTTTTCTTCCTCAGAGTGGCAGTTGTAGCCTCATGCTGCAGAGTTGCCTCTTCAAGGTCTCTACGCATCTTCTGGAACTCAGCCTCCCTCTTCTTGTTCATCTCAATCTGGGCAGAAGTGGCTCCACCAGCTTCTTCCAGCCTCTCACTGATCTCTTCCAGTTCTCTGGCCAAGTCTGCCCTCTGTTTCTCCACCTTGGCACGGGCAGCTCTCTCAGCCTCTAGCTCTTCCTCCAGCTCCTCAATGCGAGCCTGAAATGAGAAATGTTCTAGTAAGATCTGCAGATAAAGTAGAGATTCCCTTTTGAACAATGCCATTTAAATACCTGCAACTCCTTCAGTTTCTTCTGAAGCTGGACATTCATTGCCTGCTCATCCTCAATCTTGCTGTTGAGGAGGCTCATTTCAAAGTCCTTCCTGATAAGTAAAGCAGGTAATTGAGGCATTTCTCTGTGAAAATTATTCATGATATTTTGTGGGTTGTGATCTTACTTCTTCATTCTCTCCTCCAGCTGCTGCTTATCATTCTCCAGGTCCATTAGGCTCTCCTGGGTCAACTTCAAGTCTCCCTCCAGCTTTCTCTTGGCTCTCTCAAGGTCCATCCTCACCTTTTTTTCTTGTTCCAGAGATCCTTCAAGCTGATACAAATATGTATTTATCATCCGCAGTTCACAATTGACCATCATTTTTATTTCAAATTTTGGTGCATTTTTTTAAATTCCTGTTTTAATACTAACATCATCAACTTGCTGTTCCAGTTTGGCTTTGGCCTTGGTCAGTGTGTTGACCTTGTCTTCCTCACTTTGTAGGTCATCCAGTGTTTGCTGATGTGCCTCCTGCAGAGCTTTCTTCTCCTTGGTCAGCTTGGCAATAATTTCATCCAGGCCTGACATCTCCTCAGTCAGGTTTTTAACCTAAGAGAACAGAAGAGTGGAATTACACTTTTATTCAAGCCAAATCATTTAAATTGTAACATCACAAAATGAGTAATTGTTTTACCTTGTTTTCTGTGGCATGCTTTTCCTTCTCCACTTTAGCCAGGGTGAGCTCCAGATCATCAATGTCTTTCTTCAGTTCAGAGCATTCATCCTCCAGCTTTCTCTTCTTAGCAGTCAGCTCTGCATTCATCTCCTCCTCATCCTCCAGTCTCTCTGTCAGCTCTTTGGCTTTGGCCTCAAGCTGGATCTTGCTTTTGATCAGACCCTCACATCTCTCCTCAGCATCACAAATAGTATCTTCTGACTGTCAATTGATATGTCAATATAATGTAAGCACATCAATTTATCCAATGCTCAGTAGTCTGTTTTTGACAAAGTATTTCAACTTTACAAATGACTGACAAATGCTGATCATATTAGCAGATCATGTGTCTGTTTTTCTATTTCACTAGTTAGCTAAGAGCTACTGTATCAAGAAAGACCATTTTGACCAAGAAACGGGCTGCAACAAAGTAAATGTCAGTCAAAGTTACTCACAGTTTGGACAGCAAGTTGTAGGTCATTCTTCTCTTGGATAAGGGAGACCATCTTCTCTTCCAGTTCTTTTTTACGTGCTTCAGATTTAGCAAAAGCCTCTTTAAGCTTCAGGAATTCTTCCTTCATGTTGGCCATTTCCTTTTCAGTCTCTGCTGACTTCAGTAGAGGTTTGATCTTGAAGTACATCTTCATCCAGGGCCAATTCTTGACACCCATGAATGCACGGATGTTCCATTGGATCACAAGCAATGCATCCCTGTGAAGTAAATAAAATTAGCTCATACAATCATTTCCACCTAAAACATTGTATGTGGTTTTTCTTCATAATTTCTTTAATTTTTTTCATTCTTTTTTGGTTTCCGACCTGCGTTCAACAATTTTCTGGAACTCGATTCTGGCAAGTAAACCACGAGATCGGGCCTGAAGTCCAGTGATGATAAGAGCCAGGCGATCATCTCTCATCTCCTCAAGGGTACCGAGAAGACCAGCTTTGAAGAACACCTAAAGATGCAGCATAATGTGTGGCCTTTTATTTATTTTGTATTTGGCAAGATCTTAAAAAATACGCAAAGTCCCTCTCAAACAGTGTGCATTAATTCTAATGTAAAGCTACCTGATTATTGTAAAGCTAAGAATGATTTAAAGCACAACATCGGAATGGAGCCTCTGCAACGTATGAAAATATGCAATAAAAGGACGCCATTTACGTAAAAAAACAGCAATTGATCCCCTGAGGGAATACTTAATTTTCCCATGACCTAAAAAGAACATAACATCACAAAGCCATTGAGAAATAGTAGGGGGTTAAACTGAAAGCTACCTGATTTTTACAAAGTCCCTGAAATCTTTGTATGTTTGGTAATTAACACTAAATTAATGGTTTGATTTGAAACTTCAAAATTTATTTTTTTACTATTTTACATACTGTTAGTGTACATATTATACTACAATCTTAAGTAAATGTACCTTATTGTTAAAGATAATATAGGCTAACTAATAAAAAAATGTATTTTCACAATTTTTATTTCTTTTACAGTGTCTGTAATATTATGAAAAGTCATGAACTGAAAGAGTGGTAAACTGACAATAATTCCAGTGCTTATTTCATGCTGAAACCCTGATATTAAACACCAATGTTTTTTGTGAAAATGCTAGAGTTTCAATATGGAGCCAAAATAAAGTGAAGCAGAAAAATGTGGTATCAACATGACCACTTAAGCCAGCATGCCAACTAGTCAAACACAAATGTTTTTTTTGTGTTAACGTTGATGGTTAAGGTTTTGCAGATTATTGTTATCTGATTGGTCAAGACCATTGACATGAGATAAGCATTATCAGTTGAATATCAGAAGTTATATCACGAGATAATGCTCAGGTTGTTGTTAATGTTTGTTTATTGGTAATGTTCTAGTATTTCTAGAGTTTGATGAATTTACCTTAGTGTGTCCTAATCTGTACTGAGCATGGTCAATGTCCAGAGAGCCCAGGAGTTTTTCTGCTGCCTTCATGTTGTCCATGAACTGACCCTCAGGGATTGCAGCTGGATTGAGGATGCGGTATCTGAGTTTAATAAAATAAATAATCATATTGAATTAGGAAAGACCTGAAAAGGTAGAATATTTCATTTATTTTTGAAGTGAATAAATAATAATGTTTACCTTTGTTTGAAGTCAGCATACAGGATCCTGTTTGGGAAGCCCTTTCTGCAGATCCTGATGCCTTCCAGCACACCATTACAGCGCAGCTGATGCATGACCAGAGGATTTTCCATGGCACCAGGAGTCTTGGTCTCATTGGGGATGATGCAGCGCACAAAGTGGGGGTGAGTTGACCTCAAGTTGGTCATGAGTTTACCCAAGTTCTCCTGTGATTTATAAAAAAAGTAGAATTTTCCATCAATGAATGAGTGTCCAAGTACTTAAGTCAAAACAACATTCAATTCTGCAATGCCAAATACAGTATAGTAGCATCGTAAATAGGTTTTCGGTCGGATTTACCCTGTGCAATGCAGACACGGTCTGGAAGGAAGAGCCTTTCTTCTTTTTTCCTCCAGATGCTTTTTCTTCAGGAGCTGTGATACATTTTAACAATTCAGATATACTATTTCCACTACTATGTTGATTGTTACTTATTTTAGAAGTTTATAGTCTTTCCAGATAGAAACACACAGTACCTCCTTCTGTACCAGCATAACCCACAAAGAGGTTGGCCAGGAACTTCAGACTTGACTTCTGGAACAGTCCGACCACAGTCTCATTCAGTGGGTCCTTGTTCTTGACTAGCCAGTTACCAATGTTGTAGTCAACAATTCCAGCATAGTGAACCAGGGAGAAATGAGCCTCTGGTCTACCTTTAATAATCCTGGGTTTCTGAAAGCATGCATTTTTGCCCAAGTGGTTGTCATACAGCTTAGCTTTGAATGTGGCATCACTGGCCTTGGGGAACATGCACTCCTCTTCAAGGATGGACATGATACCCATGGGCTAGGGGAAGGAATGAATGAAAATAGCTTAATACCAATGGATACGTGCAATGGATAAATATAATAATATTCCACACTTTTGAAGTACTTTGTTAAATGCTTGAAATCTCAAAGATCAGTCACTAGACATCTTATGAACTTCTACTAAAGTGAGGATACCAACCTTCTCAATGAGCTCGATGCATGCTGCTAAGTCCATGCCAAAGTCAATGAACTCCCAGACGATGCCTTCTTTCTTATACTCTTCCTGCTCCAGCACAAACATGTGGTGGTTGAAAAACTGTTGCAGCTTCTCATTAGTGAAGTTGATGCACAGCTGCTCAAAGGTGTTGAACTGGAAGGAAGGTTCTTAGTTATTGCATTGTGTCAGCTGCCATGATGTTTTAGATGTATGCTTTTTAAACAATTTCTTTTCAACACTCACATCAAAGATCTCAAATCCAGCGATGTCCAGCACACCAATGAAGTGCTGTCGAGCATTCTTAGTGTCAAGAGAAAGGTTGATTCTTACCACCATCCAGAGGAACATCTTCTCATAAACTGATTTTGCCAGTGCACCAATCGCATAGTACACCTAAAAAATATAAATGTACCAAAATATACGCTCAAGATAACATCTCACAGGGACAGTTTACTAGTTACATACTAGAACTAGTCTTGGACCAAAACGTACCCTCAGTGGGGAATTACAGATATTAACATCTTAGCAACTATTTTTAGACTTACCTGGTCAACACTCTGACCTTTAGTGACCCATTCATTTCCTACTTTGACCCTTGGGTGACACAGCCCCTTGACCAGGTCAGCAGAGTTCAGGGCCATCAGATATGCAGCTTTGTCAACATCTGGAAAGGCAACGTTTTATGATTTGTGATCTTATTACCGTATATTAAGTGAGAAGTTTTAAATCCTTTGCACTTACTCTCAGTGCCATCTGCCTCTGCTTGCTCTTCTCTCTGCTTGTTCTTGAACCTCATGTTACCAAAGTGCATGATGGCCCCAGTCAGCTTGTAAATTCCATTTTTTTCCTCTTGTGAGAAGCCCAGGACATCAAAGGCTTCCTATATCCAAATTAAAGGCCATTATTTTGTATTTGAGAAAAAGTTAGAACAATTACAATATTGTTTCTTAGATATTTTACTCACATCAGTTGCCATCAACTCATCTGCATCATTAATGGAAGTTACAGCAATCTCTCCTTGGGAAATGAAGGCGTAGTCATAGGGATTGTTGGTGATGAGTAGCATCTCTGAACGGAATAAAACAACAATTTAATTTGTGTTCAAACTGTGGTAAAGGTCGTAATATAATAAAGCCTACCTAGTGCTAAGGTTGAGATCAATAAGTGTCTGAAAACTGTAATATTATTCATAGACAAGTTGGTCAATTAGTCCTTATTAAGTTATAGAGAACCACAGCTGGGAAGTTGTATACCTAAAATGTCAGTGTTGTGTGCTCAAATGTGATATAGGTAATTGGAACTTTCTCATTTGAGAATAAGAATTTTATTTTACAACTAAAATGATGCTACATTGTCTTGTGGGGCTTTACTGTTGGGATAGTAGGTTACACACTGTCTGGTTTGGCTGCCAGTTGAATTGGAATTAAAAGAAATTCTTAGTTCAACCCAGAACTTGGCTCTATTTGATGATTTAATGCTCACCCAGCAGTTCCGGTTTCTTTTGAGACAGGATCTGGTAGAAGATGTGATAATCTCTCTCAGCCTTGAGCTGGAAAGTGACACGTGACTTCTCCAGAAGATCTGATACAGTATAGAACAGTAATTTAGGTATGTACATGATTACTGTGAAAGAGATCTGTTCAGTTCTCAGCTAGTTTTATTGTTTTGTTACTCACAAGTCTCAATATCAGCAGACGAAAGCTTCCCACTGACTCCAAAATGAATTCGGATGAATTTACCCTGAGAGGAATTGTTAAAGCAGAAATGAATTACAGACTTTTTTTAAAACCATCTGTGTGATAGTGTTTGCTTGGTGCAATGGAACTAATGGAATAGTTTAAATCTCATCTGTATCTAGCCAAAGTCAATACAACACAGAAATATTTAAAATTAAACAAATACATTTTAAACCCATGACTGTTGCATACGTAGTCTTATAAGAAAAGATTAACTGATTGTCACAAGGAAATATACTGACAGTATATCAACTAATAAAATCCTAATCCAGACAATATATATGAATCAAATTCAGATCCTAATGTAGAAGATGTAAAATTATTACATTTTAAATATGAATGACTGCAAAGTAGACCAAACTTACAAATCGGGAGGAGTTGTCATTCCTGATGGTCTTGGCATTACCAAAAGCCTCCAGGGCAGGATTGGCCTGGATGATTTGATCCTCCAGGGTCCCCTAGAAGACAACAGCCATGCATTGTTGAGATGAATGTGTAAAATTCAATGCTGTATAAACTAAAATTTTGTCAAAATTTGCTCATCCAACTGTGTATATACCTATAATTTAGTATAGAGTAGTTAATAAAAAAACATATTAGACCTTTTTTTCTTCTGCTGCACTTTTCTTTCCACTAACAGCAGCAATACTGGCAAAGTACTGGATGACTCTCTTGGTGTTGACGGTCTTTCCAGCACCAGATTCTCCACTGGGATTGAGAATACAAATATTGATGTCTTAATTAAACATTTTTAAAGCTATTTACATTAGCTTTGAATCAATATATACAGTCCTGAAGCTAAATAGTTTCCAGCTGAAAAGACTTAATAAAATAAATAATACAAATAATGCACTATGTATTATATGTAGTTATGAAGTATATCATCTTATACTAATACAATTGATCACAGAAACAGTTTTTTAAGTACCGCAATACATACTGTGCTCTGGTTAGAGGTTCCAACTTTTAGATGTTCTCTTTTATTCTATTTTTAAGGGACAGTTCAGAACTTTGGCCAGTAAGGCCTTTTTCTGCTTCTGAGAGTCTGATATACTTGTGGCTATTATTTTATGTCTTTGTGAGCCGTATGACAAAAGTTTCTCAACTATCAAGCATTTGCACATTTAACTAACGTTAGCATAATGACTTGAAGTCTACAGGAACAGCTAGCATACTTCCACTCATTGCACTAAACTAGGTTTATTCTGGAGCCAAACCATACAAATGGTTTCCTGGAGTTAATCTGATAGTGTGGGGATATAGATTAATTTAATAGTCTTGGTTGATGTACTTACGTGATGAGAACAGACTGATTTTCCCTGTCTGTTGAAAGAAAAATCAGTAAAATGGTAAATCTGTAATATTCCCAATGTAATTTTATACTTCAGTGTAGTTAAAGTTATATCCTACCTGACAACATGTACTGGTAGGCATTGTCAGAGATGGAGAAGATATGTGGAGGAGCTTCACTCCTCTTCTTCCCTCTGTATGCATTGACAACAGACTGGTCGTAGACTGGTAGCCACTTGTAGGGGTTGACAGTGACACAGAACAGCCCTGAATAGGTCTGTGGATGACAAGAAGGATGCACATTTAGTTTAATTTATATATTTTTTATATTTAATGTAGATGTTAGCAGGCTGGTCACTTACATAGATCATCCAGGCTGCATAACGCTCTTTGAGGTTAAACAGCACAGCAGGCTCGTGCAGGAAGGTGAACATCGCCATGTCCTCAATTTTATCAAACTTCGGCGGGTTCTGTGGGTGGACGTCATCTTCCTTCACAGTTATAGTCTGAAAGACAAGCAAATGAAATGGTTTGTATCATTTTCCAGGTGCTGAGGTATTCAAATCTTAACTCATCATATTTTATGTGTTGTATTTACCTTTCCAAACTCAGTATTAACAGTGACTTTGGCCCCATCTCTGCTGGTGATGGTTGCCTTGACATACTCAACCTCAGGGTCAGGAACATAGCACTCTCTCTTTATGTCGAAGGGTCTAGTCTGGCATTCCATACGCTCCTTGTCTGACTTACGCAGATAGGAAGCTGCAGCACCAAACTCGGCCATCAAACTGTCTCCCATTCTTAAATCTGTTGGCAGCAATAAAGAATCGAATACATACGAGTTTCCTGTATTGATGTATATGATTAGTAATACTGCACCTAATTTGAAGGAAATTAATTGAGGAAGAACACCATCAAGCTACCAGATTTAGAGTCAAACCCTGATGTGATATCTGAACAATATCAATGAAACAACAACAACTTCATAATAAACCAAAATGTTAGGATAGCAGCTGACCAAATGTAACAAGACTTACTTTTACATACAATCTGTGGCTTGTCTTAGTTATGATTTAGAAACATTTGTATTACTACACAGGAATGACACGTAACCTAAACAAGTTGACTAGATTGAATATAGATGAGAAAATATAACATTTAGACAGTATCTATCCATCTATATGTATATATCTATATTACATTTTAGGCAAGCCACTCGGAACTTTGGAAGCATGTTGGAGAATCTCCATTTCAGGTGATGATTCTTACCTTAGTTGGTCACCCCTGGAATTCCTTTAGTGGAAAGGATCTCTACTGAAAGAGTGAAAAAATACAAATAACAACAACAATAAATATACCTGCTATGTGTGGCAATGACAATAATTGGATTAACCTCCTGAGACCCTGTGTCTGCAAATGAGGACACTATGTTTTAGGCTTACTGCACCATGTACTTCATTCTGCTTAACTTAAACCTATTATCCCTATTAGAGGACAGTTGTCTGCGCCATGCTTAAATATTATACTTATCAGGTCCTACCAATCCCAAATAGCTAAGAGAAATTAAAAATGCATACATTATCAAAGCTCAGGTCTTAGGAGGTTAATTATTATCTCTTCCTTCTTCAGTGGACTGCCTACCTTTTAGGATGTCTGGTGCCCTGTGTCTCCCCCTAGTTTGTCACCCCAGGTCTTCGTCACTCTTTATAAAGAGGGTTTATCAGCCTTACATGGAAATGGGCTATGTCATGACAGAAATTAGACTGATTATTTCTGAAATCTGTATTTGGTTCTAGAGGTGTGCACTTCACTGACCTATCAGGCTTGTTGTAACAACAGGCTTTTCAAGGGCGGAAAGAGGAGGGGAGATATTGGCTGCATTGAAAGTATTCCCCATATGGTTTAACTCCTAAGTTTGTCGTTGTCTCGTAGCTTTCTATCGAAAATAGCAAGCAGGTCTTTACAATTCTAATTTTGCCCTTGATCAAAGTTCAGTCTTTAAAGTAAATTTATGGAATCTATTTTCTTACGCTTTCCTGGAGTTCTCAAAAATGAGTCCCAGAATTATGTCAAATAAGCATCAGCCACCCTCATTTAATTTCCCAACCTGTATTCATTGTTTTATCTTATTATTTTGTTGGGATTTGTATGTGGTGTAATTGTATGTACAGTATTATTTCAGTTTAGCCTACATCTACATAATCACATATTATATATTAAAGAAATTTGTAATAGAGTTTGACTTGTCTAAAGTTCACTAAAGGTGAACATTGATTAGCTCAAGGACATGACATAAGTAGAGTAATACATATAGGTGATTACATATGCTGAGTACTTTTCTCTTAAAGTTATAATAACCCAATTAATATGATAGCAAATGGGTTTAAAATTCCCAGCTGAGAATACTTGTTAAGGAATAGAGACAAATCATCAGGTCTTGGATTTAGAGTAACACATGTTTATTGGTCAAGATATGCACTTGGTAAAGGTTAAGATAGCTGTCAGTGCATTGGTGTGAAGTTGTCTGCAAGTTTGTCTACATGCTGTCTACAAGGTAATATGATAGTAATAAAGTGCTTGTCATTGCCAGAGAGACATCCCCTCCTTAAAGACCCATGCAAGGGCCACAGAGGTGTCTTACAACTTAACACCTAGGGTTTCCATTCAGCCGTGAAGTGTTAACTAATTTCCTTCCAGAGCCTAATAAATGACGTGTTACTTACTGCCACCATTAGAGATGCAATTCCCAGCTGTGTTTGTGTGTGTTAAGATTTGATTCGAGGGGGCGTTTTGTAGGTTCTTCATTGAAAAACACCAATGTGAACCTGCAGTTGTAGTATCGAAGTACAACTGGCAAATCAAGAAAAATTATGGCATTGCTAAAGTAAGCAAGTAATGACTAGGAAACCACCTACGTCTACATCAGGTCTACTTTAGGCAAGCGGCAATATCACACTTAGCTATCAGATATGTATTTGGAATAGCTAGCAATGTTAATGTTACCTAGCTAAAATCAGACACTTTCCAATTAACTGAGCATCTGCCAGTCATGTAGCGTCTATGAACAGTGTGCCTACCGTATTTTGCAAACCGATTACAGAAAAGGATTCTATTATGCCTTCTACTATGGCCCTATGGCACCATAGCTTGTTCACTATTTCTTCTCAAATAAGTTGAGACTACAGTGGATATAAAAAGTCTACACACCCCTGTTAAAATGCCAGGTTCTTGTGATGTAAAAGAATGAGACAAAGATAAATCATGTCAGAACTTTTTCACCTTTAATGTGACCTATAACGTGAACAATTCAATTGAAAAACAAACTGAAATCTTTGAGGGGGAAAAATAAAAAATAAAAAACTCACAAAAACCTGGTTGCATAAGTGTGCACTCCCTTAAACTAATACTTTGTTGAAGCACCTTTTGATTTTATTACAGCACTCAGTCTTTTTGGGTAGGT
>JACXGI010001604.1:68057-89105 GCA_016801175.1 Esox masquinongy
GCCAAAATTGCCTGGTATTTGGAACTGTTCATAATTCCCTCCACCCTGACTAAGGCCCCAGTTCCAGCTGAAGAAAAACAGCCCCAAAGCATGATGCTGCCACCACCATGCTTCACTGTGGGTATGGTGTTCTTTGGGTGATGTGCAGTGTTGTTTTTGCGCCAAACATACCTTTTGGAATTATGGCCAAAAAGTTCAATCTTGGTTTCATCAGACCATAACACATTTTCCCACGTGCTTTTGGGGGACTTGATGTTTGTTTTTGCAAACTTCAGCCGGGCTTCGATGTTTTTCTTTGTAAGAAAAGGCCGTCTTGCCACCCTACCCCATAGCCCATTCATATGAAGAATACAGGAGATTGTCACATGTAGCACACAGCCAGTACTTGCCAGAAATTCCTGCAGTTCCTTTAATGTTGTCTCTTGGAAGCCTCCCTGACCAGTTTTCTTCTCGTCTTTTCATCAATTTTGGAGGGACAAACTTTATTTGTGATTAATCAGAGTCACTTTAAATGATGGCAGGTGTGTAATGACTTCTATTTAACATGAGTTTGAATGTGATTGGTTAATTCTGAACACAGCCACATCCCCAGTTATAAGAGGATGTGCACACTTATGCAACCAGGTTATTGTAAGGTTTTTATTTTTCATTTTTCCCCCTTGAGGATTTCAGTTTGTTTTTCAATTGAATTGTTCACATTATAGGTCACATTAAAAGTGGAAAAAGTTCTGACATGATTTATCTTTGTCTCATTCTTTTACATCACAAAAACCTGGCATTTTCACAGGGGTGTGTAGACGTTTTACATCTACTGTATATTTGTTGCAGTGAGTGAAAACTTCAGTAAGACCTTAAAGAGAAGTTCTGCAACATATTGAAGCAACGATAAACATATGAATATTTCTATTCACATGCACTTTATTCTAGACGCAGCCTTTCATTCTGCGTCCTCATTCTCAGCTGTCCAGTTTCCTAGTGTTATGAGTACACTCTGTCAGCCAGAAGGAGCAATGGCTAGACAGCATGCCTCTATTGTCATTGAAATACTTATCATCACTGCTCCCTGCCGCCTCCCTGTGTTTAGAATTCATGGAGTGGAACCTCAGACCTTAAAGAACATTCAACACTGGAGTGAAGCAACATTAAACAATACTTCTATTCCACATGAAGTCTATTTTAGGCTCAACCTTTCTTCACACGTCCTCATTCTCAGCTGTCCAGTCTCAACACTCAGTACTCTCTGTCAGCCAGAAGGAATGATGGCTGCACACCTTAGTACTGTTCTGCTTTTGAAGCATGTAACTGGACCCTCTTACGTGGTTCATAGACTTGCACTATCATTAGGATATCCTTGCATCTGTTCTGACTGGAAGGTCATAGAGAACTCAACTTTTGTCAGCTGATGAAAATTCAAAGTCAAGAACATGGTGTGATTATGAACTCAGAGAGGAAATCATTGTATTCAGTGCTCTACACAGCTCAGACCCCGGATGCAGTCAGAAACCTATTCTATCATGTGGAAACATATCTGGATTCACTCCTCTCTAAAATGATTGGCAGGTAATTGACTTAGCCCAGGGCTGCTCGATCCTGTTCCTGGAGATCTACCATCCTGTAGGTTTTTACACCAACTCCAGTTGTGACTAACCTGACTTAGCTTTTCATCCAGCTCGTTATTCGAATCAGGTGTGCAAAATTAGGGTTGAAAACCTACAGGATGGTAGCTCTCCAGGACCAGGATTGTATGTCCCTGACTTGGGGCATCCATAATTGTCTTAAAGACATTCAAATTTTGAAAAGAATTTTGTAAGAATATCTGCTAACTAATGAGATTCACCAGGAAATCGGTTCACAATGCGGACACAGTGAACTGATAAGAGACACATTTTGTGTAGCTAGATACTGTATGCTGGCTACAATTTAGGCATAATGTGGATAAGCTCAGAAAAAAGGTTGCATAATAAAACCAGGTATAACTTTTTTTAATTATTATTATTGATTCCCTTGAATCATGCATCATTATACAAGAACATGTCTGTCACTTTGCCATCAATCTAAGATGTCTTTTGCTCATTTGTTTGTGTATTGTGCTCACTGAAGGTCATTGAGATGACATAGGAAGTATTCCTGTGATCAATATCAAAATCAATATAAGAAATCAATATAAGACAACTGCAGCTGTCTGCATTTGTCCCTAAAGCAATGTCACAGTCCTATCAGTTGTTACAATGTAAGCATATTGTTGATGTGGCATTGCCTTTTTGTCCTTGAGGACAAAGATAAACCTGTCATTGTTATTGGATTTCACTGACAATCTAATAGCTTCAGCCTTGTCACGTAAATATCTCCAGGCCACAAATGGAAGAACACTTGTCACTTTCCTCAAGCAGCTCATGTTGGGCTTTTAACAAGGGGTGACTCCATTTCCCTAATATTTATTCAGTACAGTATGTGTCAACTGTGCTGCTACATTTAATTCACGCTAAAACATGTATAACCCTTGCCTGTGTATTTCATCATTCCATTCCACATTCTTCGAATGCTCTTAAACATGCATCCCATTTGACTCTGAATATCTAAGAAGTTGCTGAGACTTAGAGCGGGAGGATTTGTAAATGTCACACTCAAAGATCAAGATAGCTGTCAAGGTATCGTGGGGCAAGTGTGATGCTGTTAACAAGGGGATGATGTAGTGGTAACATAGCTTAGACCTGTACATATGACCCCTGAATATTCATGGAGTTCTTTGGACTCTAACAACTTCACACCTTGGTGCTTGGTTCAGCCTTAAGATTCTCCAATGACCTGAACTTACCATTCCCTGCCCTTCAGGGGCTTGCTAGGGGAAGATGTGTTGTGTATGTGTGTGGATCGCCACAGGAAGATGTTTTGATCTGGGGGTGCTGATGGTGGCCGAGCGCTGCGTGGTAAAGTATTTCAATCATTTCACTTTCTCCTCATTTTATTTTAGACTTAATTTATAAGTTATAAAAACAAAAGGAAAAAAAAGGAAAATCTGATCTAGAGGGCACAGGATGTCAGGCTGGGGCAAAGATTCATCTTTCAGAGCAACCCCATGCACATAGCCAAGACAACGAAGCACATAGCCAAGACAACGAAGAACATAGCCAAGACAACGAAGCACATAGCCAAGACAACAAAGCACATAGCCAAGACAACGCTGTACCCCATTGAACATATGTGGGAAGACCTGAAGATCACAGTTCATATTGCGTATGCTATGAATATACAGTTTATTGCGTATGCTATGAATGTATGCTATGAATGTACAGTTTATTGCGTATGCTATGAATGTATGCTATGAATGTACCGGAAATAATTGGACACTGACACAAGTTTTGTTATTTTGGCTTCATTATTTAAGTTAAGTAATTGGACAATTGACTCAAAAGCTGTGTCATGGACAGGTGTGGGCTATTCCTTTGTTATTTCTTCATTTAAGAAGGTAAAAGGTCTGGAGTTGATTCCAGGTGTGGCATTCACATTTGGAAGCTTTTGCTGTGAACCCACAACATGTGGTCAAAGGAGCTCTCAAAGCAAGTGAAACAGGCCATCCTTAGGCTGCAAAAAAAAAGATCCATCAGCGAGCTAGCAGGAACATTAGGAGTGGCCAAATCAACAGTTTGGTACATTCTGAGAAAAAAAGAACGCACTGGTGGGCTCTGCAACACAAAAAGGCCTGGACGTCCACGGAAGACGAACAGTGGTGTATTATCGTAGGATCCTTTCCATGGTAAAGGTAAACGCCTTCACAACATCCAGCCAAGTGAAGAACACTGTCCAGGAGGTAGGCATATCATTATCCAAGTCTACCATGAAGAGAAGACTTCACAAGAGCAACGACAGAGGGTTCACCACAAGGTGTAAACCATTCATATGCCTCAAGAATAGAAAGGCCAGATTAGACTTTGCCAAAAATCATCTAAAAAAGCCAGCCCAGTTCTGGAACAGCATTCTTTGGACAGATGAAACTAAGATCAACCTGTACCAGAATGATGGGAAGAAAAAAAAGTATGGAGAATGCTTGGAACGGCTCATGATCCGAAGCATACCACATCATCTGTAAAACACAGTGGAGGCAGTGTGATGGCATGGGCATGCATGGCTTCCAATGGCACTGAGTCACTAGTGTTTATTGATGATATGACAGAAGACAGAAGCAGCCGGATGAATTCTGAAGTGTATAGGGATATACTGTCTGCTCAGATTCAGCCAAATTTAGTGAAGTTGATTGGACGGTGCTTCACTTTACAGATGGACAATGACCCAAAACATACTGCGAAAGCAACCCAGGAGTTTTTTAAGGCAAACAAGTGGAATATTCTGCAATGGCCGAGTAAATCATCTGATCTCAACCCGATCGAGCATGCATTTCACTTGCTGAAGACAAAACTTAAGGCAGAAAGACCCACGAATAAACAACAACTGAAGACAGCTGCAGTAAAGGCTTGGCAAAGCATCACAAAGGAGGAAACTCAGTGTTTGGTGATGTCCATGCGTTCCAGACTTCAAGCTGCCATTGCCTGTAAAGGATTCTTGACAAAGTATTAAAAAGTGAAATAACTTTTTAATACTAACCCCTAACCCTAAACCTAACTTTAAATAAAATGAACATTTTATTTATAATTGTGTTAATTTGTCCAATTACATTTGACTCCCTGAAATAAGGGGACTGTGAATGAAAATGGTTGTAGTTCTTAAACGTTTCATATGATATTTTTGTCCAACCCCTTGAATTAAAGCTGAAAGTCTGCACTTCAATTGCATCTCGGTTTTTCATTTCAAATCCATTGTGGTGGCGTACAGAGCCAAAATTATGAAAATTGTGTCTGTCCAAATTTTTCCAGACCTAACTGTATAACAGGCATCACTACACACACACACACACACACACACAGTTACAACCACTCCCCTGTGCAAAATAACACTAACTCTAACAGCACCGAATGACCCAGACACTGAATGAAGTTTAAGTAATGAAAGATGGATGTCACTGGCTGTGATGAGACAGGGATCTGCGTTCATCAGGATTGTTATGGTGCCATTTGAATTTGCTACTTGTTTTTGATCACCTGTGTGTGCCAACACCATGGCAACATTACATTTTAAATTAAAGACAATTGTTGAAATAGTTTCTTCCTGGCTATGTCTGATGTTGCTGTCCACATTTCAATATGGATCTGTTGCTGTTCATGTCTCAACAGTCACCTGCTAATATTTATTGACATTTACATACACCCCCCAGCAACTATCCATTCACATCTTATTGCTTGCACTTCCAGATTTTTGTCTGGGTATCTCAATAAGCACATTTTGACAACTGCTGATTTAAAGGGGCTTTATAAAATAAATGTGATTTATTGATTGAATAGCTCAAACGAATAATGATAAAAAGAACCAGATGTCAACTTCTCACCACATGATATGGTAATGAGTGGAATGATGGAACTAAATGAGAATTGTCCAACATTTTCCCATTGTTCTCATCTATGGAACATTTGGGACAATAATTTTTTCAGTGTTGCCCTTTGTTCATACAACCCTTCATAGTATGCATTTTTTCACTGTCAAACAAGCGTGGTAATTTTGACATGTTCAATACGATGCTTTGTTATTTTCTAAATGTTTTGCAAGCATCGATCTCCTGTTATGTAAGTGCATGAAAAATAGTTAAATTAGAGATGAAAACCTGTATTTTGAAGTTATTTTTCCTGTCATAATTTGCTTGTTTTTCAATTAATTTGTATTAAATCCATGCTCAGGCATAATGCATTTGGCCTTTTGCACAGTAGAGTTGAAGATCCATGTGTGTCCTCCGATGCACGTCTTGCCAAGCCGTTCTGCTTGTTATCACACTACTCGCTCAACCAGGTGTTTGTTGGCACATACACTATCTCACAAAAGTGTGTACACCCCTCACATTTTTGCAAATATTTGATTATATCTTTTCATGTGACATATCTGACATAAAATTTGATTATATCTTTTCATGTGACTTTTTTTCAGGATCCTCAGAGAGTTCTTTGCCATGAGGTGCCATGTTGAACTTCCAGTGACCAGTATGAGGGAGTGTGAGAGTGATAACACCAAATTTAACACACCTGCTCCTCATTCACACCTGAGACCTTGTAACACTAATGAGTCACATGACACTGGGAAGGGAAAATGGCTGATTGGGCCCAATTTGGACATTTTCACTTAGGGGTGTACTCACTTTTGTTGCCAGTGGTTTAGACATTCATGGCTGTGTGTTGAGTTATTTTGAGGGGACAGCAAATTTACACTATTATACAAGCTGTACACTCACTACTTTACATTGTAGCAAAGTGTAATTTCTTCAGTCTTGTCACATGAAAAGATATAATCAAATATTTGCAAAAATGTGAGGGGTGTACTCACTTTTGTGAGATACTGTACATGCTGGGAGGACTGCGTTTCCCTGTCCTTCATGAGACCCCGAGGTACTGTTGCTATGCTACAACCAGGATTCAAACTCCTGGCAAAATGGAAGCACCTGCCCTGCAAGCACTGACTTTCTTTTTCCATATGGCTCAAAATATTTTGGTGAACTGTTACAGTCGGATAAATAGAATTACTTATTGAAAAGCAAAGTGGCAAGCAACATCCTTCTTGTTTTGAGCAACTGGTTGACAGTGATTGATCTAACAGAACATAACACTAACCTTTAGTGACTGTAACAGCAAGGAGGATGAACTTAAGTGGCATGTTGCTTTAGTGACAGGGTCAGAGCTAAGTAAGGTAAGCAAGAGGAGAAAAAAGGAATAAACTATAAAAATGACATTACTCGTGACTGAGATGTTTCAAAAACATTACAACATGTCAATATTGAGATTTCAATGTGAACTCAATGCATTGTGCAAATACATTCTTCCAAAAAGTTGGAAATCCCTGTTTATACCATGTGGCTTAGTTAAGCAGGTGCTTTGAAAATGTATGTATACACCGATCAGCCATAACATTATGACCACTGACAGGTGAATTGAATAACACTGATAATCTTGTTATCATGGCACCTGTCAGTGGGTGGGATATATTAGGCAGCAAGTGAACATTTTGCTGATGTGATGCGTTAGAAGCAGGAAGCTGATGCGTTAGAAGCAGGAAAAATGGGCAAGCGTAAGGATCTGAGCGACTTTGACAAGGGCCAAATTGTGATGGCTAGACGAGTGGGTCAGAGCATCTCCGAAACTGCAGCCCTTGTGGGGTGTTCCTGGTCTGCAATGGTCAGTACCTATCAAAAGTGGTCCAAGGAAGGAAAAGTGGTGAACCGGCAACAGGGTCATGGGCGGCCAAGGCTCATTGATGCATGTGGGGAGCGAAAGCTGGCCCGTGTGGTCCCATCCAACAGACGAGCTACTGTTGCTCAAATTGCTGAAAAAGTTAATTCTGTCACTGATGGAAAGGTGTCAGAACACACAGTGCATCACAGTTTGTTGCGTATGGGGCTGCATAGCCGCAGACCAGTCAGGGTGCCCATGCTGACCCCTGTCCACTACCAAAAGCGCCTACAATGGGCACATGAGCATCAGAACTGGATCACGGAGCAATGTAAGAAGGTGGCCTGGTCTGATGAATCACGTTTTCTTTTACATCACGTGGATGGCCGTCGCTTACCTGGAGAACACATGGTACCAGGAAGCACTATGGGAAGGAGGCAAGCCGGTGAAGGCAGTGTGATGCTTCAGGGCAATATTCTGCTGGGGAACCTTGGGTCCTGCCATTCACGTGGATGTTACTTTGACACATACCACCTACCTAAGCACTGTTGCAGACCATGTGCACCCTTCCATGGCAACAGTATTCCCTGATGGCATTGGCCTCTTTCAACAGGATAATGCGCCCTGCCACAAAGCAAAAATGGTTCAGGAATGGTTTGAGGAACACAACAACGAATTCAAGGGGTTGACTTGGCCTCCAGATTCTCCAGATCTCAATCCAGTTGAGCATCTGTGGGATGTGCTGGACAAACATGTCCGATCCATGGAGGCCCCACCTCACAACTTACAGGACTTAAAAGATCTGCTGCTAACATCTTGGTGCCAGATACCACAGCACACCTTCAGAGGTCTAGTGGAGTCCATGCCTCGAAGGGTCAGGTCTGTTTTGGCAGCAAAAGGGGGACCTACACAATATTAGGCAGGTGGTCATAATGTTATGGCTGATCGGTGTACAATGCCTCTTGAAATTATCCTTTCCCTTTCACAAACCAGTCCTAAATTATCTCAAGTGTAACCAATCTCCTTGTAAATCAAGTTAAATTGGCATCCCCCTTTGTTTAATTGTTGTGATTCCCATGATTTCAGGATAACTAAAGTAGTTTTTTAGGTCCCCTTTTTTGAGCAGTAAATTACAAAGCAAACACACAGCCATGAGCACCAATGAGCTTTCGAAGTAACTTATGTTAAAAATTGTGGGAAGACATTAGGTAATGTGTATAAAAAGGTGCTCTTAAATATCCCTTGGAGCATGGTCAAGACAATTATTAAGAAACGGCACTTTGACAGGGCTATTGGCGTTATTGTCAAGAATCGTAAGTGTGCATGGGACAACTATGTATTATCGTAAGCTCTCTAAACATCAAGCCTGAATGGTAGGGTGGCAGAAGGAAACTATTATAAAAGAAAACGAATGTGAGTATGTATGTATAAACCATAAGTATGCTCTTAATTACTAATGTAAGTTGCTTTGAGTAAGAATGTCTGCTAAATGACTAAAATGTAAATGTAGAATCAAGCAGTAGACAGAGAAGCATTTTAAACTGACTTTATTCTTCTCATGTTACATGGAGAATAGAGAAGCAACTAAAGTTCTATACTTCAGTTGAGAGAAAGGTCCATCCGAGAGCTTCACTCTTCATAATGTTCTTTCTGTGACAGATGGATAAAGGACTCTGAGTGAATAGAATACACCATAAATAGCATACATTACATCAATTGTCTCTACTACTAAATTTGCATTTTTACAAAAATACACAAAAATGTCCATTATTTATTACAATAAATATGCTGTAAGTTACCGTTGAGCTATAGATATCCATCATTTTAGAAACATGTTAAACCCATCCAGACATTTATTGTAAGTTCTCAGACTTACAGGACTAAGACTGTTCTAGGTGACAGAAAAATGTGTAATTCAAACTGTGTAGTTGTCTTGGAATATTTCATTTAAAAATATTTTTAACATGCCCCTTCTTATTGTAGTGAACATGTGGAGGTTGAGACAAGGTCAACAGGGTTAACCCATACTGAGGGTTGCAACATTTCCCTCCAAAACCCTGTGCTTTCCCTATTGCTCACTTTAGCCCCACACAATAAAAAGAGAAGCTGGCTCAGTGTAATCATTTGGTAACAAAGTTTACCAGTAATAATCTATGTGTGTGGCTTGAAAGAACTGACCTGGGAGGTTGCATAAAAAACTCTTCGCCTTACTCTTCATCCTTACATTTCTTTGTGACAAAGACAATGGATGAGAAAATGTACTGTAACTGTACTGTAAAACATATTATACTGCCATATGTGGAATTTCAATTATGTATAGTTGGTTATCTTTCTTCAAGAACCAATGTTTCAAAATTGATAATTGAAGTGACCATTCAACAGAATCCTGTATCCCAGATTTTAGCTTTAAAGTTTAGGCCTTTGCCAATCACCAAAATAATAACCATTAAAACGTTACACTGAAACGGAAACCTTACTGACCTTGGAGCTGATATCACGACTCTTGGCTCTCATCTTCTTGACCTGAGACTCAGCAATATCAGCCCTCTCCTCTGCCTCATCCAGTTCATGCTGAATCTTGCGGAACTTGGTCAAATTGGAATTGGCTTGTTCCTCCTGTGAAAATGTTTGATATTAGCTAAGTGTGGACTTTGGGGCGTGAAGAATGGTCAAATTTGTATTTTCTCAACTTGAAAACAGACATGGGATGGAAGCTTTAGAGTCTTTGTAAGAAATGGAGGTTCTGCGGCAAGACATCTTATTGAAAATAAACATTACAATTATTTTGAATTATGGTGAATTGTTTAGTTATACAGGTTGAAGCCTTTATTTTTGTGTTTCTAGCACTGGTCTGAAGCACTGGTCTGATGTATTGTAACAGATAAATAAAGGTAGGTTGCTTACAGCCTCCTCTGCAGTTCTCTTAGTTGACCTTCAAATGCAGTTTGTCCACCAGGTCCTGAAGACGGGACACATTCTTACGGTCTTCCTCTGTCTTCAGCCCGATAAGAATGAAAAAAGACGTATTATACATCTTACATTTGATTGTTAAAATATTCAGAGCCAACATAAAACTTATGATGTACCTGGTAGGTGAGCTCCTTGATGCGTCTCTCATATTTACGGACTCCTTTGACAGAATCACTGCTCTTCCTTTGCTCCATTTCCACCTCACTCTCTAGCTCCCTTACCTAGAAAGATTTAAACACTATTTTCAATGAGATTGTTATTATAATATTATTTACAATACTGGATATGTTGCGTACATGAGCGTTGCAAAATTAATTACATACAGTACACATTGTTCAGTCATTTTATCTCAAAGTTTTTCTGTCTTAACAAGGATCTGTGTAGCCAAGTGTTCAAATAGAACCTTGTTTTATTTAAAACTTAAATTATTCTAAATAGAACTTTTATCTGGTTCAATGTGAATTGCTAAACAAGCTACAATTCCCACATCTCCCTTCTACTCAGATTAAATGAACTGGAACGCAGTGGTGTTAGTCTCAGACACTTACTCTGGACTCCAGCTTCTGGATCTGATTTTTGCCACCCTTCATGGCGATTTGTTCAGCTTCATCCAGGCGGTGCTGCAGGTCCTTAATAGTCTGCTCCATGTTCTTCTTCATGCGCTCCAGGTGACCACTGGTATCCTGTTCTTTCTTCAGCTCTTCTGCCATCATGGCAGCATCAGTTATGGCCTTCTTGGCCATAACTGATGCTAAGAGCTCAGCTGGAGTTCCACCAAAATGAGTAATTGTTTTACCTTGTTTTCTGTGGCATGCTTTTCCTTCTCCACTTTAGCCAGGGTGAGCTCCAGATCATCAATGTATTTCTTCAGTTCAGAGCATTCATCCTCCAGCTTTCTCTTCTTAGCAGTCAGCTCTGCATTCATCTCCTCCTCATCCTCCAATCTCTCTGTCAGCTCTTTGGCTTTGGCCTCAAGCTGGATCTTGCTCTTGATAAGACCTTCACATCTCTCTTCAGCATCACCAATTGTATATTCTGACTGTCAATTGTTTTTAATATTTGTTCAGTATAACAATTTTTTTATGCTCAGAAGTTGTGCTGTCAATATATATTTGGTATATTGGTATATATAAATGGTATATACAGCTCCGGAAAAAATTAAGAGACCACTGGACCTTTTTCTTTCCTTTCCAAAAAAGTTGAAAAGGAACGTTTTGAGTGAGGAACAGAAGCGTTCAATTTGCAATGGTCTCTTAATTTTAACCTTTCTGTTCCTCACTCAAAACCTTCCTTTTCGACTTTTTTGGAAAGGAAAGAAAAAAGTGCAGTGGTCTCTTTTTTCTAGAGCTGTATATACAGTATCTCGCAAAAGTGAGTACATGCCTCACATTTTTGCAAATATTTGATTATATCTTTTCATGTGACAACACTGAAGAAATGACACTTTGCTACAAGGTGAAGTAGTGAGTGTACAGCTTGTATAACAGTGTAAATTTGCTGTCCCCTCAATATAACACAACACACAGCCATTAATGTCTAAACCGCTGGCAACAAAAGTGAGTACACCCCTAAGTGAAAATGTCCAAATTGGGCCCAAAGTGTCAATATTGTGTGTGGCCACCATTATTTTTCAGCACTGCCTTAACCCTCTTGGGTATGGAGTTCACCAAATCTTCACAGGTTGCCACTGGAGTCTTCTTCCACTCCTCCATGATGACATCACGATGTTAGAGACCTTGCGGTCCTCCACCTTCCGTTTGAGGATGTCCCACAGATACTCAATAGGGTTTAGGTCTGGATGCATGCTTGGCCAGTCCATCACCTTTACCCTCAGCTTCTTTAGCAAGGCAGTGGTCGTCTTGGAGGTGTGTTTGGGGTCGTTATCATGTTGGAATACTGCCCTGCGGGCCAGTCTCCGAAGGAAGGGGATCATGCTCTGCTTCAGTATGTCACAGTACATGTTGACATTCATGGTTCCATCAATGAACTGTAGCTCCCCAGTGCCGGCAGCACTCATGCAGCCCCAGACCATGACACTCCCACCACCATGCTTGACTGTAGGCAAGACACACTTGTCTTTGTACTCCTCACCTGGTTGCCGCCACACACGCTTGACACCATCTGAACCAAATAGGTTTATCTTGGTCTCATCAGACCACAGGACATGGTTCCAGTAATCCATGTCCTTAGTCTGCTTGGCTTACTTGTGCATCATCTTCAGAAGAGGCTTCCTTCTGGGACGACAGCCATGCAGACCAATTTGCTGCAGCCTGCGACGTATGGTCTGAGCACTGACAGGCTGACCCCTCACCCCTTCAACCTCTGCAGCAATGCTGGCAGCACTCATAGATCTATTTCCCAAAGACAACCTCTGGATATGACGCTGAGCATGTGCACTCAACTTCTTTGGTCCACCATGGCGAGGCCTGTTCTGAGTGGAACCTGTCCTGTTAAACCGCTGTATGGTCTTGGCCACCGTTTCAGTTTCAGGGTCTTGGCAATCTTCTTATAGCCTAGGCCATCTTCATGTAGAGCAACAATTATTTTTTTCAGGTCCTCAGAGAGTTCTTTGCCATGAGGTGCCATGTTGAACTTCCAGTGACCAGTATGAGGGAGTGTGAGAGCGATAACACCAAATTTAACACACCTGCTCCCCATTCACACCTGAGACCTTGTAACACTAATGAGTCACATGACACCGGGGAGGGAAAATGGCTGATTGGGCCCAATTTGGACATTTTCACTTAGGGGTGTACTCACTTTTGTTGCCAGCGGTTTAGACATTAATGGCTGTGTGTTGAGTTATTTTGAGGGGACAGCAAATTTACACTGTTATACAAGCTGTACACTCACTACTTTACATTGTAGCAAAGTGTAATTTCTTCAGTGTTGTCTCATGAAAAGATATAATCAAATATTTGCAAAAATGTGAGAGGTGTACTCACTTTTGTGAGATACTGTATATATATATATGATTCTACATATTTAGAAAATCACTGATTCCTCTAGTTAGTTAAAATCTTACAAGAAAGATCATTTTGACAAAGAAAGTGGCTGCAACAAAGTAACAGCCAGTTAAAATTACTCACAGTTTGCACAGCAAGCTGTAGGTCATTCTTCTCTTAGATAAGGGAGACCATCTTCTCTTCCAGCTCCTTTCCACGTGCTTCAGATTTAGCAAAAGCCTCTTTAAGCTTCAGGAATTCTTCCTTCATGTTGGCCATTTCCTTTTCAGTCTCTGCTGACTTCAGTAGAGGTTTGATCTTGAAGTTCATCTTCATCCAGGGCCAGTTCTTGACACCCATGAATGCACGGATGTTCCACTGGATCACAAGCAAGGCATCCCTGTGAAATTTAATACAGTTAACTTGTACATTTTTCCCACCTGCAACATAGTGTGAGCAGAAGTATCTATTCTTATAGAACCTGCGTTCAACAATTTTCTGGAACTCAATTCTGGCAAGTAGACCACGTGATCGTGCCTGAAGGCCTGATGATAAGAGCAAGGCGATCATCTCTCATCTCCTCCAGGGTACCGAGAAGTCCAGCCTTAAAGAACACCTTAAGATACACAAATGCTTTAATGGAATATTAGGAATGTAGGATTGTATGTTTTTAATATTTGCCCATTGGGTATTTGTAGGATTTAAATGAAATACATGTTTGTATTTCCAGACCCATTTTACCTAGAGTAATATGAAAAGGGGTAAGCATGGTCAGTGGTACTGTATATCAGGACTTAATTCAAGAGACAAAGCTAATGTTTGCCAGATGGTGGTGTATTGTAGATACTGCTTGGACCCTGATCTGCTATTTAGCTGTTCCAACAGTTATTATTGCCTTTCATCTATGTAGTGATTAGCAGTGTATCTGTTTGCATTTCCGTGTGGCTCCAGGGATACTGATATGGTGGCAGTGTAAATGTCTCAACTAGTGCTAGGAAGTTCAAGTCTTTTTACTGACTCAGATCTTTTCGAGTCATTCAGTAAACAGAACTTAGGAAGATGCACATTGTACAGATCCTTTTCTAGTCCTTCGAATAAACGATTCAGTTGAAGTCACTTCAAACAGATTCATTACTCTCAAGTCGTTAAAATAAGTTATGAAAATTGGGTAGTTCACGAACTGCACATCACTACTGTCAACTTGTTTGAGATTTAGCTTCTCCCTTAGCCGCATTTGTCATGTACTGCCGACATGCAGTTTTTGTTTTATCAACAACTCCCTGTCAATCATTGTTGTAGTTTACAGTACGAATTTCTGTACCGTTTCAGCCCTAGTAGTGATCGTACCTTAGTGTGTCCTAATCTGTACTGGGTGTGGTCAATGTCCAGAGAGTCCAGGAGTTTTTCTGCTGCCTTCGTGTTGTCCATGAACTGACCCTCTGGGATCGCATTTGGATTAAGGATGCGGGATCTGAATTTCATTCAGAAAACAATCCTATTCAATAAGGGAACATCTCAATAGGAAGAACACTATTTTTTTCATAATAATGTTTACCTTTGTTTGAAGTCAGCATACAGGATCCTGTTTGGGAAGCCCTTTCTGCAGATCCTGATGCCTTCCAGCACACCGTTACAGCGCAGCTGATGCAGGACCAGAGGATTCTCCATGGCCCCAGGAGTCTTGGTCTCGTTGAGGATGAGACATCGCATGAAGTGAGGGTGAGTTGACCTCAAGTTGGTCATGAGTTTACCCAAGTTCTCCTGTGAGGTGAAAATGTAGACTCTAGAGTGTCCATTTACCTCGCTTTTCTCAAGGCCATTTAATTCTGACATATCAATCCAAAACATACAAATTTCAGATTTACCCTGTGCAATGCCGACACAGTCTGAAAGGCAGAGCCTTCCTTCTTTTTCCCTCCAGCTGCTTTTTCTTCGGGAGTTTGATAATAAAATAATTAAATTCAAAGACATTATTGAGACTAGTATATTCCCAATTTTTTTTTAATTGAGAACTTTAATGTTTGTATATTTTTTTGTCATAGAAACACAGTACCTCCTTCAGCACCAGCATAACCCACAAAGAGGTTAGCCAGAAATTTCAGACTTGACTTTTGGAATAGTCCGACCACAGTCTCATTCAGTGGATCCTTGTTCTTGACTAGCCAGTTATCAATGTTGTAGTCAACAATTCCAGCATAGTGAACCAGGGAGAAATGAGGCTCTGGTCTACCCTTAACAATCCTGGGTTTCTGAAAGCATGCATTTTTGCCCAGATGGGTGTCATACAGCTTAGTTTTGAATGTGGCATCACTGGCCTTGGGGAACATACACTCCTCTTCAAGGATGGACATGATACCCATGGGCTAGGGGAAGGAATGAAAATAAATTATTTCTTAAGAAAAAACTGTAAATACATAATAATTTGTCATGGAAGACACCTCCTGACAAGGCTGCTGACACCAACCCTTTCAATGAGCTCGATGCATGCTGCCAAGTCCATGCCAAAGTCAATGAACTCCCAGACGATGCCCTCTTTCTTATACTCTTCCTGCTCCAGCACAAACATGTGGTGGTTGAAGAACTGCTGCAGCTTCTCATTAGTGAAGTTGATGCACAGCTGCTCAAAGGTGTTGAACTGGATAAAGGAAGTTCAAAGTTACTTCATTTTGTCAGCAGTGATGTTTGGGTTTAATAATAATGTATACTTCCTAAAAATACAATTTGTATCTAACACATCAAAGATCTCAAAGCCAGCAATGTCTAGCACACTGATGAAGTGCTGTCGAGCGTTCTTAGTATCCAGAGAAATGTTGATTCTTACCACCATCCAGAGCAACATGTTCTCATTAATTTTCTTTGACAGTGCACCAATAGAGTAGTACACCTATCACATATTGAGAAAGAGATATAAGCTGAACATGAATGCATAGGACACTTACTGTAAATATATAGACAAATATCCTGGACTTAAAATCTCAATGGGTAATCACTGGCTCAGAAATATTAGCAATAGTATGTAGAGGTTTTACATTCAAAATGGTCAGCTTTCACTTCCAGGTAAAACTTACCTGGTCAACACTCTGACCTTTGGTGACCCATTCATTTCCTACTTTGACCCTTGGGTGACACAGCCCCTTAACCAGGTCAGCAGAGTTTAGGCCCATCAGATATGCGACTATGTCAACATCTGAAAGGTTTTATGAGCAGATGCTCTAATAGGTTTTTGATCATCACAATTTTCTGGGAGGTTTTATATTTTTAACACTCACCTTCGGTGCCATCTGCCTCTGCTTGCTCCTCCCTCTGCTTGTTCTTGAACTTCATGTTGCCATAGTGCATGATGGCACCTGTCAACTTGTAAATTCCATTCTTTTCCTCTTGGGAGAAGCCCAGCACATCGAAGGCATCCTAGTTCCAGATTAAAGGTCATTATTTTGTATTTGAAAAAGAGCTAGAATAATTTTAATATTATTTCTTCGATATTTTACTCACATCAGTTGCCATCAACTCATCTGCATCATTAATGGAAGTTACAGCGATCTCTCCTTGGGAGATGAAGGCGTAGTCATAGGGATTGTTGGTGATGAGTAGCATTTCTGAACAGAATTAAAGAAGATGGGTTAGGGAGATTTCAGTTATAGTTCATAACAAAGTACAGTATTAGGGTTTTTGAGTCAAACAAATAAAATTTTCCACAAAAAAGTAATTTTATTTTGACAGGCTAACTAATTTTAATGTTGAATGCTTAAACTGCATTAAATAATTGCAACTTTCTCATGGATAAAGGACATTTTACTACATAATCCTATAACATTTGGTTTGTGTCCACCTCAACTTAGCTGCAAACTGTTTTATGTTTAGAAACTCACCCAACAGTTCTGGCTTCTTTTGAGACAAGTTCTGGTAGAAGATGTGATAATCTCTCTCAGCCTTATGCTGGAAAGTGACATGTGACTTCTCCAGAAGATCTGATCATTATGAAAAAGTAATTAGTGTGTCTCCTGTGAAAGAAATCTGTTAAATTCTCAGCAAATATGATTTAAGTGTACTCACAAGTCTCAATGTCAGCAAAAGAAAGCTTCCCACTGATTCCAAAATGAATTCGAAGTACAAAGTAATGACCACACTGATCTATTTTCTGTTTTTAATTAATTGATTCTAAGTAAACTAGGCTGCATGTTGTAATGTAATAACATTTAAATATATAACCTAATAGATTGGATTAACATGTATGATGATATGTTAAGTGTTTTTGGCAAAGACCAAACTTACAAATCGGGAGGAGTTGTCATTCCTGATGGTCTTGGCATTACCAAAAGCCTCCAGGGCAGGATTGGCAAATGCTGATCCATCAACAGCGAATGTGTAATTTGTGATAGGATGATGAACATTAGTATTTTATTTGACCTTTTTTTTTTATTTTATTTGACCTGAGTAGGTCTGTGGAAGACAAGAAGGATGCACATTTAGTTTTATTTATATTATTTTTTTATTTAATATAGATGTTGGCAGGCAGGTCACTTACATAGATCATCCAGGCTGCGTAACGCTATTTGAGGTTAAACAACACAGCAGGCTCGTGCAGGAAGGTGAACATCGCCATGTCTTCAATTTTATCAAACTTTGGCGGGTTCTGTGGGTGGACGTCATCTTCCTTCACAGTTATAGTCTGAAAGATGAGCAAATTAAATAGTTTGTATCATTTTCCAGGGGCAGAGGTATTCAAATCCTAACTCATCATATTTTATGTGTTGTATTTACCTTTCCAAACTCAGTATTTACAGTGACTTTGGCCCCATCTCTGCTGGTGATGGTTGCCTTGACATACTCAACCTCAGGGTCAGGAACATAGCACTCTCTCTTTATGTCGAAGGGTCTAGTCTGGCATTCCATACGCTCCTTGTCTGACTTACGCAGATAGGAAGCTGCAGCACCAAACTTTGCCATCAAATTGTCTCCCATTCTTAAATCTGCTGGCAGAAACGGCATTGAATACATATTTACATATTTCACACACATCCACTTTGAAGTTAATGTATGTATCAATTTGCTACAATTTAGATATTCTACATAATGGCTGTTGTCTCATGGTTGTCATGATTAGTTGTATGCTTGGATTCTCCTGACAAATTGTTCTCAAACTTAAAGGCCGACAGATACATTTTTATATGAATATTAAATAATTTATGGGAAACCATAATAGCTGGGTGTCAATATGACACCCATGTTTATTTTTTTGTAATCATTTTGGTTGGGAGTATTCAGTGGGTTGAAGAAATTTCAAGAAGTAGTTGGAGATTTTGTGCTCTATTTTTTTTTTTTTTGTCTATATACTCATTTACTGCCTGGTGAAGTCACCAATGCATGGTTTAGGATGTGTTCTGTAAATTGTATTTCATCAGGACATAATAATGATTAGTTTTTTTCTCAGTGTTAATTTCATTAGCTGTTGTACATTATGAATCAAAACACAGAAAAACAATCTTAACTGCATTGGGCCTTTAAAATGCCCTGAAGTTGTGGGTAAAACAACGTGTGAATAACTCTGTGTGTGGATTTTCTTTTGTTGACTTTGTCAGTGTGACTTGTAAATCCGCTTATATAAGGAGTTCATGTATTGCATTGCATTGAATGCGATGTTTACTGTGTTTTATCAGAATGAAAAGTTTAGGAGAAGACAAGAGATACCACAAACAAGTTAGTGACAAATTCTGACAGGAAAAGGCCTGGGGAACATGTTGGTCTTTGTGTTTTTTGGCTGACTATTGGAGCCGGAGCTAGATATAAATCTGTTTACAGCTGTCAATGGCTGCAAAGTCTTGTCACAACCAAACGGGTGCAGCTAAGAACGCATGAATCTACTCATATAAATCTAAAGTGTGTCTGGAACAAGAGAATGGTTTAGCTATATTGCCCACTAGCTTCTCTATCGATCTTAATGTAAGCTACAGTTGCTGTAAAAATTGATATGATTTTAAAAAAGAAATTCTTCCCAAACAATGAAGCTCACACATGCTTTATTTGGAGATTGAAGAGCTGAAAGCTACAGCTTGTGTTAGCAATTAAACATGTAAGTACCATATAGGAATAACATGTTATGCAAAATGTATAGTTGACTAGATTAATGGTTACAGCGAAAGAGATGTTGTTGCAGAACCTTTTTAGAAGATGATTATTCTTACCTGTTGTTGTTCACCTCTTAGATGCTGATAACGGAAAGGATTTCTCGTCTGAGAATGAAACATGCAAATGCAAAGACCAAAAGTGAATCCTTTATATTTTTGATGATTTCACTTGTTAGGTTGTATGGTTATAATGTTTGCCTTCCTATGCAGACTGTCTCTATAAGCCTAGCTTCAGGATGTCAGGTTCCCTGTGTCTCCGTCACTCTTTATAAAGAGTTGGTTACGACGATGAACTGCGGTCAGGTCGAGACCCCAATGAGGACGATGAGCATGTAGATGAGACGGTTCCTGACAGTTTGTGCAGGAATTCTTTGGTTATGCAAACCGATTGTTGCAGCAGCTGTCCGGGTGGCTGGTCTCAGACGATCTTGGAGGTGAAGATGCTGGATGTGGAGTTCCTGGGCTGGTGTGTTTACACGTGGTCTGCGGTTGTGAGGCCGGTTGGATGTACTGCCAAATTCTCTGAAACGCCTTTGGAGACAGCTTATGGTAGAGAAATGAACATTCAATTCACAGGCAACAGCTCTGGTGGATATTCCTGCAGTCAGCATGCCAATTGCACGCTCCCTCAAAACTTGCGACATCTGTGGCATTGTGCTGTGTGATGGAACTGCACATTTTCGAGTGGCCTTTTATTGTGGCCAGCCTAAGGCACACCTGTGCAATACTCATGCTGTCTGAACAGCATCTTGATGTGCCACACCTGTGAGGTGAATGGATTATTTCGGCAAAGGAGAAGTGCTCACTAACACAGATTTAGACAGATTTGTGTCTAAATGTTTGAGAGAAATAGGCCTTTTGTGTACATAGAGAAAGTCTTAGATCTTTGAGTTCAACTCATGATGAATGGGTGCAAAAACAAAAGTTTTGCGTTTATAATTTTTTTCAGTGTATATTGGAGTGATCATTTCTTTAGATTTGCATTTAGGTCTAGAGGTGTACATGTCTCTAACCTATCAGGTTTGTTGGAACAGCAGGCTATTCCAGGGTGGACAGAGGAGGAGAGAAATTGGATGCCCTGAAATCCCACTTAATCACAATGCAGTCACAGGCATTGTAGTCATCTAAAATGCCAAGCACATATGTTTGACCAATGTGAATTCATAAATTGATGTATGTAGCATGCAATAACCAAGTTACCGTTTCAAAGATAATGAAACATTATGGTAGAGATGTATACCTCAGACATCAGGTTGGTTGGAACAACAGGCAATCAATCAGGAGGGAGGAGAGGAGCAAAATTCCAGGGTGCATATACAGGTGCTGGTCATATAATTAGAATACCATCAAAAAGTTGATTTATTTCAAAAATTCCATTCAAAAAGTGAAACTTGGATATTATATTCATTCATTACACACAGACTGATATATTTCAAATGTTTATTTCATTTAATTGTGATGATTAAAACTGACAACTAATGAAAATCCCAAATTCAGTGTCTCAGAAAATTAGAATATTACTTAAGACCAATACAAAAAAAGGATTTTTAGAAATGTTTGCCAACTGAAAAGTATGAACATGAAAAGTATGAGCATATACAGCACTCAATACTTAGTTGGGGCTCCTTTTTCCTGAATTACTGCAGCAATGCGGCTTGGCGTGGAGTCGATCAGTCTGTGGCACTGCTCAGGTGTTATGAGAGCCCAGGTTGCTCTGATAGTGGCCTTCAGCTTTTCTGCATTGTTGGG
>JACXGI010001605.1:0-88793 GCA_016801175.1 Esox masquinongy
AGAAGAGGACTGGTCACCCCTCTGAGCCTGGGTCCTCTCTAGGTTTCTTCCTAAATTTCGGCCTTCTTAGGGAGTTTTTCCTAGCCACTGAAATTCAACACTACTGTTGTTTGCTCCTTGGGGTTTTAAGGCCGGTGTTTTGTAAAAGCACTTTGTGACAACTGCTGATGTAAAAAGGGCTTTATAAATAAATTTGATTTGATTTGATTTGATTTGAAAAAGGTCAAATGGTCAAACTATCAGTACATTTTAGTATAAAGACACATGAATCTTTTAAACGCATTAAAAGCAATGAACTAGATGATGCTGGTTCACTGGCCCTTGTCATCACAGATTCCCTGCAGTGTCTCTGTCCCTCACCTCTCCATGGTGGGGATGGCTTTGGGAGGGCTGTGGAGGTACTGTTTGAACTGCAGTTCGAAGGCCTGGCCGATGGTGCTGATGACATTCTGTGCTAGACCATCACAACACTCCAGGATGTGACATGCTGGACAGAGGAAGTACTGTGAGTATAGTGGGAGTGCTGTAATGTCAACGTGAGGATAACAACTCAACATAACATAACAAAATATATATACATCTCCATAGTTTACTCGGTTTAAAAGACAGTGAACCAATTCAGTTACTGTCAGCGTTTAATGCTCAGACGAAGATGCGTAAATTTATAATATACAATAATATGTTGTTTCCAAATGACAATCTGAGTGTTTAAGTACCTCTTTGATTGACTGGATCTTTGGCTACATAAGCAACATAATCAGGCGTGTCCTGCAATAGAGAGAAGATGAACTCAGATGAATTAGGATATCATTGAATAACTTATTGATATTAGTCATGAGATTGGGAGGCGGCAAAAGCAACCACGACAGACACACAGTCTGCCAAGCAGCCCATTTAAACAAACACACAGAGGAAAACAGAGAAAGCATCAAGTGCACTTATGCTGCGAACTCTCACCGTGTCGCCCCCAGAAGCAAAGGAGATAGACTGCATGGGATGATGCGCTATCACCTGCGGAAAAGGATAAAGAAAGCTATCATATTAGGGAAACACTATTCAGATGATTTTGGAATCTGCTATTTTGTGTCATGCGTAATGTGAGGTAGGCAATGCCAAATGTGTGGACGGTGTGATATTGTGTGCTGTGGGAGGAGATGTCTAACCTGTCGTGTGGTGGGGATGAGCAGACTAAGGCCCTCTATAGAGATGTTGACAGCAATACTCATGCCAGCGAATCGCAAGTTACTTTTCCCCATGATGGACTGCAGGGCCTTGTTAATGTTCTACAGGACAAGGGTATTCTGGGCTTAGTGTCACACACACACACAAACACTCTTATACACACACACCCTTATACACACACACACACATTTATACACACATACACACACACACAAACACACACAATATTGCATAAACAGATGTTGACTCACCTTCTTTCTCCAGGCCCCCTTACCCCCAGGCACAGCTTCACATAGTCTGTTGATGGCCTCCCTGGGTGGGGCAAGGGGAGAGGTCTTTTCATATTCATATTTGATTAAATTTACATCCCCTGAGGTTTTTGTGTTATGCTAACCATTGGCGGAGACACAAAATGCTCTTGTATACAGTGTGCATGCCTTGTCTAGTCATAGAAATATAAAATAATCTGTTCAAAGCACTTAAATTTAGCTAATTCACCATATAATGTGAATTGAATTTACTATTAATAACTATTAATTACTACCACAAACATGGCCGCTGGTCCAGCCAACATCAAATGTCTACTTTATTTAATTAATTAAGCTCATGTTTGCTCTCTCTACTATATACTTTAAATCTGTTTTCTATGGAGCCAGTAAAATGCAAAGTCAACATTCTTAGAAGTGTTATATAACATGCTATAGAATGTGTTTTATCACTGGTATCTGATGGTTCAGCAAAATGTGACAATCTTTTCTTTAAGAAAAAATGGCTTGAGTATCCACAAGCACAGAAAGACTGGAATAAGTTTAGAACATGGATGATTAAAGGGATGAATTTCACTTTCATCACCCAAAACATAACCACCCAATCAGTATTCAAGAGCATGTTGCACTCTATCACAAAAACCTCAGATATAAAACAGGGACATAAGTACAATATATGTAAATGTTTTACTTTTGATATTTCATATTTTAGTTAACACATGCTTTATATACATTTATTTAAAGTTTTATTATTATTATTATTGTCAAATAGCTTTACAATACAGTAAATGAGAAATTATAAACATTTTAACCCATCTTTGCTGGAAGAAAGACATGGACGTCTTGGTGACCATGGTATTGTGTGGTAGGAAAAATAGGTCAACTTTGAGCACCTTTCTGTTGAATGTTTTGACATTCAGGTCTAAAAAGACATGTTTGTTCAAATCAAATGAGGGCGGTTAAAAAGCGATGGAAGTCAAACCTATTTTGATTTCATAGGCTAGAAGTACTAGTAAACTGTAAAAGTGTGGGTATATCCATATTGGCACATTGGATACAGTTACTGTAACCAATTCTTTCAGATCTACCAAGGTCCATAGAGATTAGGGCCCGTTCGGATTTAATCATAATGCAGCCACACAGGAAGAGGTTGAAAGGACTATGTGAAAATAGGCAGGCTCCTGATGCTGAATGCCAAACCATCCTCAAAGCATCACACCACCACCACACTTGAACTTTGATATTGGGTCAGTGCTGTGGTGTCATGGTTCAGGGAAGGCAGGACACTATGCCTAGAGCGAGTACAGGGAGCCATCCTTTTAATTATAACAACAAACAGCGTGGCAAACCACGACCTGAGGCACAACACACTGGTACAAACAATGATCCAGAACCTCAGGAAAAACTGAGCAACTTAAATAGGGTCTCCAATTAGAGGCAACGTGGAGCAGCTGCCTCTAATTGGGGCCAACCAAAGCAGCAGCGCAGAGATGCCTAGATGCACCTCTGCGGGCAGGCCGTGACTGTTGCCCCGAGGCACATAGAGATGGCTAGAGGCCCCCAGCCAGTACCTGACATGTGGAATGCACTCCTTTGTTCTCACCAGAAATTATAGGACCGATATCATCCAAAAAGCCCCAGTTCTGAATTGTCTGTCTTTTTTCCTGGATCCTTGGCGAGTCTTGACAGGTACTTCCGATGCATTTTGGGAAACTTAAGTTGAATTTTGGAAGAAAATGAGTCCTGTCATTTCTGCGGAAAACCAAACACTGCATTCCAAAGTTTTGACCCCATACCAAAGGTCAAGCATAGCGATGTCAGTGTCATATTTTGGGGATGTGTTGCTGCATAAGGAACCAGAAGATATGCCATAATTGAAGAAACCATACATTCTGCTCTGTAGTTTATAGAATTCTAAAAGAGGATGTCATACAATGTGCCCCTGAGCTGAATCTGAAGTGCACTTGAGTCATGCTGCAAAAAATAATAAACTAATTTTAAACCACTAAGAATGAAAAGCAGAATATTTGAAGTTTTGGATTAGCCTAGCCAATGGCCAGACCTAAACCTAAGTGAATTAGTTGTGCTGGGACCTGAAATGAGCAGTTCATGCTCAATTAACCTATAATGTTGCAAAAGCTGTTCTACGTGGAAAGGTTCATTATGTAAATGAAATACATGTACAAATCTTGTGTTATACGTTCACTTTATTAAAAGGTGCAATGTGTAAATTTCTTGTAGAACTCTAACGTTTAGAAGACTGGATTGAGCAATGATATGACTCGTTGTCAAGATGTGGGATAAAATGGAAGCTCACGTTGATAGCGTGGTTTACAGACCTGAGATGACGTATGACATGGTCTAAGTTTCTCAGAAACTTGGTACAGTTCCAACACAATTGTCTTCACACTTGCAAACCACTGGAGGGTCTCTATAGTATCTAAGATGTGGCGTCTCAAGCTTACAATAGCTGCAAATTTAAACAACAAAATGATCTTACGTCTCAAGTCTTCTTTGATGTGTTTTTCGGAAAATGTATTGTAATGTACAACTCCGTTTCCAAAAAAGTTGGGACACTGCATAAAATGCAAATAAAAACAGAATGCAATGATGTGCAAGTCATTTACACCTATATTTAATTGAAAATAGCACAAAGACAACATATTGTATGTCCCAACGTTTTTGAAACTTGTTGCTGGCATCATATTCAAAGTGAGCATATATTTTTCAAAAAACTATAAATTGTGTCAGTTTCAATATTCAATATTGTCAGGTCCTGACTGTGGTGCCTCTAGGCATCTCTATGCACCCAGGGGCCACAGCCAGGCCCTGACCGAGGGGGATGCCTCTTGGCATCTCTGCGATGCAGTTCTGTTCTCCCCAATTAGAGGCAGCTGTGCCTTGTTGTCTCTGATTGGGGATCCTATTTAAGTTGCTCTGGTTTTGCTTTAGTTTGTGGGTTTTTTTTTTTTTGTTTGTGTTTGGGTTACACTCAGTTTTGCGGGCTGCCCCGCGTTTGCTGTTTTTGGTTCAGTTTGGAAGAAGAACATTAAAAGGATGTTTCAATTTAAGTCTGCGCCTGTGTCCTGCCTCCCTGACTGTGACAGATATGTTGTCTCTGTACTATTTCCTATTGAATATTGGGTTTAAGAGATTTGCATATCATTACATTCTTTTTCATTTACATTTTACGCAGCGTCTCGACATTCTTGTTGTAAATCAACACTTACTGGGCCATGCTGCAGCCGTACATGTGAACCTGAGGCTATGGCCACCTGACCACAATACTAGACCTTATTGTAAACATCCTGATGGTTTTGAAGCTTTAGACAATGGAAGCACCAAAAGCCAATTTGATTTAGCAGTCCCTCGCAAGGTGATGTCCAACACTTGACTATGTATGATCAACTCAACATGCTATAACATGATGTTGTCCAACACTTAACTATGTATGATCAATTCAACAGGCAATAACATGGTGTTGTCCAACACTTGACTATGTATGATCAACTCAACATGCTATAACATGGTGTTGTCCAACATTTGACTATGTTTGATCAACTCAACGTGCTATAACATGGTGTTGTCCAACATTTGACTATGTTTGATCAGCTCAACATGCAATAACATGAAATTGCTCAAGAGGTTCACAGTATCATTCATAAAGGACAACATTTTCTACTATTGTCCTGTTTTAACAATATAACTACTCCAACATTATCAGCATTGTCATCATATTCATCCTATGGACAACTTAGAGGTAAAGTGATTATGTGAGCAATCCAGTGCCTCTTCCCTCAGTCTCAATCCCAGATCAGGGGTTACCAATCCATCTCAGTTCAAAGGTCACAATAAAGTCTCTCAGACGAAAGCAGGACTGTATGTCTAATCCCAGTTTATGCATGGCTAACTGGAACACTTGATATCATAATCGCATTCAGTTGAAATGACATGAACAAATTCTCTGTAGTAAATTATCAGGTAAATTGGGGAATAAAAAGGAATAAAACAATAGCAGCATGATTGAAGGTTACAATGTAATGTCTTCTCCTGAAGGAGTTATGGGCTCATCGGGCTAGATTTGATTTGGTTTTAGTTTCCTCTCCATTTTGTGGTGTACTATTGTAGTGTACTCTGTGCCATTAGGCTGCTCTAACTCCTGTGCATGAGGGAAATTGGGGACAGATGAGTGAGGATGTCTGATGATGTGCCTGAGTGTGGTGGCATCAGCACAGGGTCTATCAGGGGACAAGACAAGATTTGCTTTGGACTCGACTCACAGCCTGGGTGAAGCTAAACGGATGGATACCAAGCATTTGTATTGTGGTCTTTCTCCTGACCAAGTACAATTCCATTGTATCATATCGGCCCAAAACCATGAAACTGCACTTCAAATTAGATGCTGGAAAGACTGATAATCTGTGCTTGATTCTCCTGTCAGTCTTAGGAATTGTGTCATTGAGAACATCAGGCTAAGCTGGCAATAACAAGTGACTCCAGGAAAACACACAACAAGATTAAACCAAATAGAAGTGGAAAAAGAAAAACTAGGCTAAATTGAATTGAATTAAATAAATGAATCTGGAATGCATGGTTAGATGAGACATCCTTAAACAATAACGGTATTGTCTAAACAGATGTCCTGTCACCAATGACAGTTGAGCCCTTCATACTCTATGTTACAAATGTATTTAATCTGAGCTTAGTGCGCATAATACTATAGCTCGTGCCATAACTCTCATAAACACAGCCATCTTAAATGTTGGCTTTGTAAACCTTCTATTTCTCACTCTTCTTTCCTTCTGTCTTCCTTGTTGTTGTGCTCTGCCCATGTCAACCACTGCAGCTCTCCAGTCATTAGCAAGAATCATCAATAATAGATCTATCCATCACTCCATTTCTGCCTCTCCCCTTGCACTTAAGGCCTGCGTGTGTGTGGGGCTCAGATTACTGACTATCGATCATGGAGGAGAGAAAGACAGGGAGGGGCTGTCCTGCCCAGGCAAGGGGGCTCTGCATGGAAACCTTCACAGCACCGTCATCACACGAATGAGCATGCAGACACATACGCACATAAACAGACATGTAAAAGTGTCCAGGCACACACTCACAAGCATTGCAAATGTGCACGTGCTAACAGGCAAAAAGAGGTTTACACATTATTCAACATTCCCGGGAATCGCAAGAACTGGTGAAAAAGGCCTGTGAATCTCTAACCTATTTGGTACTGTATCACTGTATCCCTGTGACCCTTGTACCTTCTTGTTCTGCTCAGATCGGCTTCTCCTGACTCATCACTAGCAGGACAGAAGGAACCACTGCTCACCTCGTCACCTGAGTCCGAGTGTTGAAGTCCAGCGATCGCATCGACTTCAGCACCTCAATGCAGCCCATGTACTGCAAAAACAGAGAAAAAAAAAAACATTGACATGACATATTTCCAAACAGATTTATTCCTCCGTAGATTCCTTTTGTCAATCCGATTGAAGGGATCTAGTACATAATGTACTTAAGGTCACAAGGCAGAAAGTTGTTTGACAGCCTAATCCACTAATATATGGCACAAAACCAATGTGTGACACAATACAGTATATCCTGTGTATACAGAGTGTCAATCATTTATTCCATAGTAGTAGAACAAACATATCCAGCTGGTTTTTGTGACATAGGCTCAGTCATTTGCAGACAGTGAGTGGTGGTATAATGGTCAGGTTGACTTGTTATTAATGGCTTTGTGAGTAGATTAGAAACACTAAGAACCCGGTGGCTTCAGGGAGATGTAGTTTCAGAGACCCTGAAGGACGTGTCTGTGTGTCACAGGAGATGAGGGTAGTTCTTGGAGAGAAGGGACTCAATCACCAGGGCTCTAGAGTCTGTTGTTTGTCACAGTGAATTTAGTCTACTAACAATATTACGAACATACAGTATGTATAATGAACTCCAAAAGTATTTAACAGTGACATTTTTTGGCTCTGTATTCCAGAACTTAGGATTTGTATTGATGACATTTCTACGGGGCAAAATACAGACTGTCAGCTTTAATTTGAGGGTATTTTCATTTATATCCAATTAACCTTTTAGAAATGACAGCACATTTTCAACATTTAGGGTAACAAAAGTATATTGGCAATGGGCTACACAACTGACTCTTGGCAGTTTGTTCGTATTGTTAGAGCATGCAGAGCTGTCAATGTCTAGTCTTGATTCTAGGCATTGTATTTACAACTTAACATGGTACAAGATGCAATAAACATGCTCTAAATGTGCTTTATTACTTTATTATATATGCAACAGAGTAGTATAAACATCATAGCTGTAAGCCAAATTTAATTATGCTTGAATAGGGCCACATCTACTTTGAAATGGTCTTCTGTATCAAGCCCGGAGGTCCAATGTACCAGCAGCCCACAGAAAAGACCCAGTTGAGGAAACACATTTTGTCGTTTTTATTTAATATACTTTGTGATTAGCCATTGAAATGAATGTGTGTTTATGTGTTAATGCACCAGGGACAGAGGGGGGATGTTGTAGCTAATCTTTCTTTGTAATGAGAAATGGCTCTACACCTCATGAGAATGAGTGACTGTGACACGTCATCAACATCTTTGAGTGACAAACGCACACATCCAAAATTAAATAGTAGACAAAAATGAACAGAAGAGGGCATACACATATTTCTCAGTGAGTGACTGATAAACCTACAAACACACACACACACATTTACATCCTGTGTACATCCTGATGACTGCGATTATAGAAACAAATCCACATTCCAGTACACAACATCAACCTACAACGTGCACTGTACAGTGTACTACAGGAGGATGGTCTTCACTTTCAAAGCTGTAGGATCTCAGCCAACCTCTTGGCTTCACGTCTATGAATCCACATTTGGCAAGCTCAATCAATGTCTTGTTGTGTATAGTTTGTCAAATGAATCTGCTGTTGTGGCTGGGCTGCTCCAGAGAAAGGGAGAGAAATTACCCGTACAACTTCTGTGCCTGAGAGCTCACTGAGCATCCTAACCAGATTAGGAGACAGGGAAGTCTTCCATCAGTCAAACGATCTCCCCCACTCCCTCCCTTTCCCTCTCTTTCTTCCTTTCAATGCCTGCATTGTCACTCTCTCCTGCATAATACACTTTTTCCATCAAGATCTCTACCCTCCTTCCTCCCCCCCGGCACTCTCTAATATTCCCCTTCCAAGAAAACATTCCAGAGAAATGTATGAAATTAGCCCATCTTCTCAGACGCCATCTCCACCGCTGCCTTGAAGGAAGCGAATGTCAAAGAAGGGTATCTATCATATTACTGGCTCTAATCTGGCCATACGATCACTGCAACAGAGAACATCCTGTTCATGTCTCCAGCTAAAGTTTATTATCTAACCTCTCTGACGCTGTCAAAGGGCCAATATTGCTTGGCGGAAAATGTTGACTGCATATCAGTACCACCCAGTCCAACCAAGGTGCAAGTCTGGTCTTTTGGAGAGGCTGACGAACAGTTTTACTTTAGTAATACCGATGTCACAGTTTGCCAGGCCAGGGTGGATGGTAGATAACAGTATGGGTTTGGTTTCAGTGGGCCTAGATTGTTGTGATTGCGGCCTGGCTCCAGAGTTAGCAGATGCAGGGACACCACAGCATATGTCACACAAAACTGAAGTATGAAACTGTCTGGGAGGAAACATACACCATGGTTTACTTCTGTCGTTTTTTTCTGGACAACCTTTGGTCGTTTTCTTCTTTCTGCCATCCTGTAACACCATCCAGCAGAGCAGTGAAGACAAGTAGCGCGATGGCATAGAGAACAGCAGGGCACAGCAGAAGTCTTCTGTCTACAGTAACCAATTCCCCGGTGTTCTTCCCTGTACACTGCATAGTACTGATGGGATGAAATGACCTCCCTGATGTACGCACATCTTTTCTGCCTGGCTGGCTGCTTAAATAGTGTCATATTGTATTGGAATACAGTAAACTGCTAATGAAAACTGGTGCAGGGCAAACATAATGAAGTAGTGCTTGTAATGGTCTTTGGTATCTCCTCTCAGTACAGCATGTTTGGCTGTGGACTATGTTAGGCATGGAAGACCCTGAGGTGTTAATGTGAGGAAAGCACCGTTAGAGATGAGGGAAGCTCCTGGCTGTGTTCTCTCTATGCTGCCTCCTACTACAGTTCTTCAGCGTTAACGCAGGACTATATACCCCGCCATGTCACTGTAGTCCTTCCCCACTACATGTGATACAAATGACTGTGATTAAATGTAATTGAATATAGGAATGAATGGGGCCTGTATAATGGAATTAGAAAGCGTGCTTGGGCCTAGACCGGACTAATAAAGAGCCATGTCATTTTGTTGAGACCGTTGGGGTAGAAGCAGTAGAGAAGGAGGAGAGATGGGAGTGTAAGGAGGGGGAAGGAGGGGGAAGGAGGGGGAGGGGGAAGAGCGGATTGCTGAGGGGATCGTTGACATTGACGTCAAACAGTCTCCCTCAGATGTAACCCTTTGTGAGCCAAAAAAACAGCATAGACTATGAAAAAATACCTTACTCACAGCAAGACATGTTTTTTTACAGTGAGCTTTTTGACCAGACGATACCATCATTTGTCTTGTAATATGTTTCTCAGATTTGTTAATATAGTGTAGTTTGACCCAATTTTTGATGTCATGTAACATATCCATTATGGTAATAACCACTGTACCAGGACTAGGGAATCATATGTATGTCGGTCTGAGGTGACATCACATCCAATGTTTTACACAAACACCCAACATTTTAACTACTGTCTCACCTCATTGAATTATTGTTATTTGTTATGCCTTTCCATTAATATACATGCTGACTGATACACACTGATTGCATGTATCCATCGTTCACCACATGCAATATTTGTTGTTCTGTGTACGGTTCCATTCTGTTCATTTCCTCCCTCCCACCCCCAAGGCTGAAATGTGTAGGCTGACGCAGTACACCCAGTCAACCTCCCCACACAAAGCAGGGAGAGACATTTATCTGGATTAAATTATGTATTTCTCCTCAGCCTCATAATGCACCGCCTGGCATTCTAATGTCCCATTGTATCCAAGAGACACACATCACTGATACTTCCAAGGATTGAGACATCTCAAATGTCATATGAAAACAGGAGATATTTCTGACCATGCTGTCGTATTTAGGCATTTACACTGAATGGATTTGAATCATTCAATATTCTACAGGTTTGTAAACAAAATAACAGGAAATCCGGTTGGAAACCATTAACATGCTGTGAAATGATCCCTGACAGATTCATGACCATGTATTTAGCTGCATGGTAGAGAAATCCTAAAATGCTCTAATGTATTCAGAACAATAAGAGCATGTGAAGAGCCAGAGCAGTAGTGGAGTGCATGCGTGGGGACTCACCCTGACAATGTAGGAGGCCCCAGTGCCTGTGATCTTCTTGTCTGGATGCAGCCAGCCCTGGGAGGGCTTGTGAATGAAGCTGCCCTTCTGATTGAAGTCCTCCCCTCCCAGCCACATGCCCTCCACCCTGGTCCTGCGACTCATCCCCGTCCTGGACCCACTGTGGCCCCCGGGGCTCCCTGTGTTCTCCGCAGCCCCTGCTCCGTGACCCCCTGGGCAGGCTGACCCAGCCGCTGATCTCTGCCTGCTGATGGCCTGTAGGGAACAGGGGGTGACACACACAGGATCACAGGAGTTCAACACGGTTGCCAGACTGGCCACTGGGCCGCTGGGGACAGACGCAGCGCTTGGGCCGTGTGAGCCCTGCAGGGACGGGGCTGCAGCCTTGCCGGAGTCCTTGCCGGAGCTGGAGCTGGAGTTAGAGGGACTCCTGCTGAGCAGGGAGTTGGAGAACTTCCATTGAGGCATCCTGGGGATGAGCATGCAGAAAGTGGTGGTGCCATCCTGCTCCCCGTCCAAGCAGGGGGAGTCGGCCAGGGCTGGGGCTGCAGAGGAGGAGGACCGGGGGATGGACTCCAGAGGAGGCAGGGGGGGCAGTGGTAGGCTGGGGGCGGAGGACGGGACCACTGGGGTGGCCACCACTTTGCCGCTCATGGCTAAGCTCTGCATCAGGTCGTCGGAGGAGGTCACAGAGTCGTTTCGAAAGCGGCCATACTTTGGCTTAAGTAGCATGCCCGGAGGATCAGCCTGAAGCAGAGGCTGATAGGGGCTGATAGAGGATCAGGGGAAAGGGGAAGGGGGAGGGGGAGAGGTGCAATTGAAGAGAAAGAAAAATTCTGCAAAATCTTCCGGAAAGAGCTGTATCCCTGGTCAGTGTTGAATGAGTGCTGTCTGGTCCTCTCGACTCACACAGGCTCTTTCACTCTCCTGCCTCTCTGCATCTGAGCTGGCCTGCTCCCGCCTTCTCCCCTGCTCTGGCTCTGATGCACGCTCCCCCACTCTCTCCCCCACTCTCTCTCTCACTCCCTCTCTCTGGGTGATGTCATTGTGTTCTTGCTCGTCTGTTAGCCCTGCCCGGCCCAGCTGCTCTCAGACAGCATTAGTTAGTATACATCTACCCGAGCCTCCCTCCTAGAACACACACACACACACACACACACACACACACACACACACACACACACACACACACACACACACACACTCACACTTTGAGTCAGCCGCAACATGCAGAACATAAACATGTGAAATTGTCCTGCATGCGGCAATGACCGAAACACATCTTTTTCTCCACCAGCTTTTTCGTCAGTATAAGGAGGTAATTGTTGCAAAAGCAAAACATCTGTTTATGCATGAAGCCATTTATTGGAAAGACCAATAATTAATTATTTAATGTACAGTCAATACACATTATGTGTTAGCTACATTAACATCAATATTTCACATTTATGGGATAGAATTGCTGCCAGTAAATAAGGACAACTGTGAGTTTAAGAATATACAACAAACAATATCAGTGGTTGTAGGGATGTAAAAAATATTTTTAGATAACCTGCTATACCTGAAATGTCCTGCCTCTGCTCCACACACTTATGGATCCAACATGAGATGATGATCTCTTAGACCCTGGTCTTGCCTGAGCATCATAAACTGACGGTCTTAACTTTGTGAATTAGGTGGAGATGCATTTATACGTCAAGAGAAAATCATTCATTGGTATTATGCAAATAGCGTGTTGTTGCATCCACCCCGGTTGTTGACGTTAATGCACCCAGTATTACATCGACAATATATACTCTACGCTTGACAAAGTCAAGCGGCAACCAAAAACAGGAAGTAGTGTTCTATGTTCTGTGGTTGGAGTATGCACTGCGTATAGACGTTAATCCCTCTGTGGGGAATACAGACAGTTGAGAACAGAAGGGTTTGTACACAATTCATCTACAAAAGGCTGTGTTAATTTAGCAAGTGGTTCCTACACAGCACCCAGGTAAATAATGAGGAAAAAGCAATAATGAAAGAGCACATCAACTATTTTGTAACTCCGAATTTGTGTAGCAATTTAAGTGTATTGGCTATCGACATTTAAAAAAAAAAATCTAACTCTCAGATGCAAAATTGTAACCATCAATCAATACAAATTTGTTAAAAAATGAATACAAATTGCCAAGATTATATAATATGGATTGCCTATGTAATATTGTTGTCTGGATCATACAGCATGATCTCATACAGTCCAATTTTCAAACATACACATCAACTGCATTTGTGCGGAAAACCAGTAAATTATGTTCTACTCAGAATTACTTCTAGGAATAAAATCTAACCAGTCCCATCTGTGTGAATTCTCTCTCCCCATTACTCCTACTTTCCTGCCACTGTCCCAAGAGAGCAATTCTCCATCTTCCAAAAAAGACCAGGCCCTTAACGCTCCACTCCAGTCCCTCATCATTCTCTCACTTACACTTTACCAGGAGATGGAAGAATCATCTATGAAATCCATGACAATGTGGGTTAAGCAGGGATTTGTTCTGCTCACCTTTCTGGGAAAAATCTTTAGTCATAGCAGAAAAACATTTGGTGACAGAGCAGATTATGAAACCCAAGGTTATATTATCTGACACACAAGACATTAGTATAGTACAGTCCTTTTTATCTGAAACCAATGACACAGTGTTTACTCAGCTCAAATAATATGAGAAAGCCTGTTGGCCTCATCTAAACCGTTATACTGTATACAAATACACTGATCAGCCATAACATTATGACCACTGACAGGTGAAGTGAATAACACTGATAATCTCGTTATCATGGCACCTGACAGTGGGTGGGATATATTAGGCAGCAAGTGAACATTCTGTCCTCAAAGTTAATGTATTAGAAGCAGGAAAAATGGGCAAGCGTAAGGATCTGAGCGACTTTGATAAGGGCCAAATTGTGATGGCTAGACGTCTGGGTCAGAGCATTTCCAAAACTGCAGCCCTTGTGGGGGGTTCCCGGTCTGCAGTGGTCAGTACCTATCAAAAGTGGTCCAAGGAAGGAAAAGCGGTGAACCGGCGACAGGGTCATGGGCGGCCAAGACTCATTGATGCACGTGGGGAGTGAAGGCTGGCCCGTGTGGTCTGATCCAAAAGACGAGCTACTGTAGCTCAAATTGCTGAAAAAGTTAATGTTGGTACTGATAGAAAGGTGTCAGAACACACAGTGCATCGCAGTTTGTTGCATTTGGGGCTGCGTAGCCGCAGACCAGTCAGGGTGCCCATGCTGACCCCTGTCCACTTCCGAAAGCGCCTACAATGGGCACGTGAGCATCAGAACTGGACCACGGAGCAATGGAAGAAGGTGACCTGGTCTGATGAATCACGTTTTCTTTTACATCACGTGGATGGCCGGGTGCCTGTGCGTCGCTTACCGGGAGAACACATGGCACCAGGATGTACTATGGGAAGGAGGGAAGCTGGCGGAAGCAGTGTGATGCTTTGGGCAATGTTCTGCTGGGAAACCTTGGTTCCTGTCATTTATGTAGATGTTACCTTGACACGTACCACCTACCTGAGAATTGTTGCAGGCCATGTGTACCCTTTCATGGCAATGGTATTCCCTGATGGCATTGGCCTCTTTCAGCAGGATAATGTGCCCTGCCACAAAGCAAAAATGGTTCAGGAATGGTTTGATGAACACAACAACGAGTTCAAGGTGTTTACTTGGCCTCCAAATTCCCCAGATCTCAATCCAACCGAGCATCTCTGGGATGTGCTGGACAAACAAATTCGATTCAGAGGTCAGGGCTGTTTTGGCAGCAAGAGGGGGACCTACACAATATTAGGCAGGTGGTCATAATGTTATGGCTGATCGCTAATATATATCTAGATAGAGAGAGAGAGAGAGAGAGAGAGAGAGAGAGAGAGAGAGAGAGAGAGAGAGAGAGAGAGAGACACACGACTGGGAGCTATATATATAGCACGACAACGACCCAAAGCACACATCCAAATCCACAAAAGCATGGCTTCACCAGAAGTAGATTGATGTTTTGGAATGGCCCAGCCAGAGCCCAGACCTGAATCCAATTGAACATCTGTGGGGTGATCTGAAGAGGGCTGTGCACAGGAGATGTCCTCGCAATCTGACAAATTTGGAGCGCTTTTGCAAAGAAGAGTGGGCAAATATTGCCACGTCAAGATGTGCCATGCTAATAGACTCCTACCCAAAAAGACTGAGTGCTATAATAAAATCAAAAGGTGCTTCAACAAAGTATTAGTTTAAAGGGTGTGCACACTTAAGCAACCAGGTTATTGTGAGTTTTTCATTTTTGATTTTTCCCCCTCAAATATTTTAGTTTTTTTTCAATTTAATTGTTCACGTTATAGGTCACATTAAAGGTAGAAAACGTTCTGACATGATTTATCTTTGTCTCATTCTTTTACATCACAAGAACTTGGCATTTTAACAGGGGTGTGTAGACTTTTTATATCCACTATATTTATTCAGGAACACTTCCGAAAACCACTGTCTTTGAACACAGTAGGTTGCTGCATCCACAAACAAGTTAAAACTCTACCATGCAAAAAAGAAACCATATATAAACATGATCCAGAAACGCCACCGCCTTCTCTGGGCCCAAGCTCGTTTAAGATGGACTGAGGCAAAGTGGAAAACTGTCCTGTGGTCTGACTAATCAAAATTAGAAATTATTTTTGGGAATCATCTTTTTCATGGAAGGCCTTGCTTATTTAAGCAAGACAATGCCAAACCACATTATGCACATATTAAAATACATTATACACATATTACATAGCATGGCTCCGTAGTAAAAGAGTCTGGGTGCTGAACTGGCCTGCCTGCAGTCCAGACCTGTCACCCATTGAAAACATTTGGCGCATTATGAAGCGAAAAATATGATAAAGGAGCCCCTGTTGAGCAGCTGAAATCCTATATCAAGCAAGAAAACATTTAACTTTCACAACTACAGCAATTGGCCTCCTCAGTTCCCAAACGCTTACAGAGTGTTGTTAAAAGAAGAGGTGATGCAACACAGTGATACACGTGGTCCAGTCCCAACTTTTTTGAAACATGTTGCTGGCATCAAATTCAAAATGGGCATGACTTTTTCCAAAAACAATAACATTTCTCAGTTTCAACATTTGATATGTTGTCTTTGTACTATTTTGAATTAAATATAGGGATAAATGATTTGCACATGATTACATGTTTTTATTTACATTTTACGCAGCGTCCCAACATTTTTGGAAACAGGGTTGTACAACAGTTTCGTAATTTCTAAAAGGCAAACAAACATCATTTAACATCATTAACAATTGTGTGATACAAACTTTTGCAGTATAGAGCCATAAGATATATGCTTCACCTTCCCAATAATTATGAACGACACTATACAATCTGAACAGCTGTTCATCAGAAAGCTTTGTTTTGTTACTGCTAGTTACATGGAAACCGTTAAATTTGGAATTTGTGAAGCATTTGTGAAAGTGTGTGCTGAAAATGCACATCATAACATTTATTGTGCCTGGCAAATCACAAATGCCCTAGATGTGAAGCGGGCATGCACTCAGATACACCAAAAAGACTAAGTCAATACAATGCACATATGGGCCTTCTGAGAGGCACCAATAGACTCACCCACCTACAACAAAGTCCTTTGGAGATCAGAGTGGAGATACCTTGACTTGAACAGCAGCCCAAAATCCAAAAACCATAACAGGATGGTTTAGAGTATGTATGAGATTAAGACTCTTCAGGAAGTCATAGACTGTAGAAACAAATAAGCGCCAACAAGGCCATCAACGTGCAATCAAATACACACACATGCACACACATACACACACACACACACAAACACACAGACCACCGCCTCCTTTAAACAACCAATCACATTACTTGCTTGTTTGTGGCATAAGAGAATAGAGAAGTTACTGATAAACCAGATGTCATCAATATGTAGGATGTGACTAACAAGGAGAACAAAATCAGCATAGAGATCTTACTCAACGACTTATTTTTTTGCCTGATTATCTGAGCCTCAGACAATGCCACACAGTATCGGAGGTATAGTCTACTACAGTAGCTAGGGCCAACACCACTTTATGAGTGGGAGGATAGTGAACGCATTCTTTAAAATCTGTTTTAAAAAGTAAGCAGCAATATAGAGCTTTATAGCAGGATATATTGCATGTACAAAATATTGACTACAACATTCATTTAATTTGTCACATGCAATATTAACAATATTGAAATAAGAGTGAAATGCTTGCCAAATTGCAGAAAAAAGAAGTTGCAAATTTATAGAAAAAGTAACAGAGACTACATACAGTAATATGAATGAAAATAACAAGGAATTAATCCTAAACGATGAGTAAAAATTACTAGGCTATTTTCAGGGAGTAGCAGTACTGACAGTTTGGATATTTACAGGGAGTACCAGTACTGACGGTTTGAATATTTACAGGGAGTACCAGTACTGACAGTTTGGATATTTACAGGGAGTACCTTTACTGACAATTTGAATATTTACAGGGAATACCAGTACTGTCGGTTTGAGTTTACAAAGATTCATATACAAATACGAGGTAGGGTCAGATAAATTATTAAATAACAAACAGTAGCAACAGTAATATATGTGACTGGTTTGAAATCTGTATGTGTGTTCATGTTATATATGAATGTGTTTGGATGTGCCTGAATGCATCTTTAAGAGGTAAAGGTGTCTGAAAAAACGTTTTGGGTTACCCATAACCACACCAACAGAATATTTCCAGGTTAAACAAATGTCCTTAAAGAACTCCTCTGACAAAAAAACTCAAAAGACCCAGTGCAAGAGTTTTAACTCAAACAAGAGAACAATTTAAGAGGGGAAAAAACAGTAGCCTAGGACAAAAAAGATATATATCACCAAACCATTCCATGCCTCCAGTCCAGGGTTCCTCCATGAACTCTTTGCTACACATCCAAGAACCCTCAACTACAACAGAAAATGCATTTAGTTCCTTAAGGAACTCCGGGGTTAACTTCAGGATGTCCAGGGTTACTGTACGTTTTGTAATGTTACTAATTTGTTTGCACTACAAGATGAGAAGCTAATGTTCACCTGGTTTTCTGTGCGCTATGCTATTGCAATCAGCAGTGGAATAAGTCAAGCTGTGCATGTTCTATGTCTCATTAGCAACCATTACCGAGCCAACAGACGTGATTACAACATGCAAAAGCACACTCTCTGGGAACTTAGCTTGTTTGTATCTAACTAACTCAGAAGGAACAATGCTACCCGGAGTAACGAGTGGGGAGTTTAATCATGTAGAATTTCTACAAATGATCTACTTTAAAGTCTCTCTCGCTCTGTCACTTTCTGTCTTGCACTCTCTTTCAAAGGTCACATGATCTCTATATTTGTCAAAGGTCACAGGAACAATGTGGTCAGGACAACAACCTGTTTGTTATTTAGCGACTCAAACAAGTTTTTGTGTAGCTTATATCACAAAGTGACCTTTTCATAAATATTATCAGTGAAAAATATAAGGATATTGTTTTACATTAGACATTACGCATACTGTCTCCAAATACATGACAAACACTGTGACAATAAAGTATATCAGAATCAAACACAATTATATTTATATTGTTTTTGTTTTGTGTTGATTAGCAAAAAATAAAAAACAATATTATCTGAAGTCATTACGTTTTGAACCATCTCTGGCAGAGGGCTGTGTACCTCAGACGTTGGGGCGTGGACGTCGTTTTGGGCCATGCACGTCGTTTTGTCCGCGCGTGACTTCACCAATCCGGGCAAAGAGAGGGACGGTTTGAGTTCAAATTTGCCGATAGACTGAAGATGACAACTTGCGTCCGTTACGAATAGCTAGCTAGTTATCCAACGTATTGGAACGTTACTTAAATTTGACAGCTGTCTGAAACTATCTAGAACATTGTAGAATATATTTCTATTCGATTAAACATGTCGAAGAAACAAATCTACTACTCTGACAAGTACACAGATGAAGAATTTGAGTATAGGTACAGTAGCTAACTATGTTTTGTTGTAACTTGCTTGAATGGCTAACGTAAGCTACATGCTTGTTATGCTAGCTATTGCAAGCAAGTGTACCGTACAGTAGGTTGAAAGAAAATTAACATTAGCTAATGCATTCAGCCATACAAGAATCACTAGTCATTTTGGCCAAGCATAATGATACGAATATCATATTTCTTGTCTGACAACTGGTTTACGCTAGCTAATTTATGTATTTTGCGGTAAGTAACGTGCAACTAATTTAACGAACGTTAACTACTAGTACCTAACCATTGACTTCGCTAGCTAGCCTACACTACAGTAAATTTTCGTACAGTGACGTTACCACATTAGCTACTGCTAGTGCTATAGTCTATGGGAAATAGTTTAAATATGATATTAGCAAATATCAGTGCCGATGTCGTCACAACATGCCCTACGTCGAAGACGTTATTTGGCTAGTTTATTTTATAGTAGTACAGTACTAACCAATCTAGTACTAGTTAAAACATATCTTCAAGTTGGCTGGGAAAAATACAGTAGTAACGTTAAAACGAGTTGGGTGAATTCAATGTTCCTTTTCTACACAGGCATGTTATGCTCCCGAAACAGTTATCCAAGCTGGTTCCCACATCTCACTTGATGACCGAAGATGAATGGAGGGGTCTGGGCGTCCAGCAGAGCCAGGGCTGGATCCACTACATGATCCACAAGCCAGGTAAGTTATTGGCCTGCAGTAGTTAACCAGTCTGGCTTTAAATAGACAGTTTAAACTAGATCTAGTCATATAGTATTGGCAGTGTCCCAAACCCATGACCTCTACCTCTGTCTTTTGTGTTGTTGTGATCACATTTCTACATAATGTCTGAAAATGACATACTGTAGCTAACTATCTCTGCTAGATTGAAGTGAGAACTGAATTCATTTTTCTGTTATTCTTTTAGAGCCACACATATTGCTTTTCCGAAGACCTCTTCCAAAAGATTAAGACCCAAAAACCACCTCAGTTGAATTGTTTGGTCTTTGTTGATTGTAAGGATTACACATCTCTGTGTATTTTGGTGTTTAGAATAGAACCCTTTTGCAGTTTTTTTTTTTTAAATAAAAAAAAAAAACTCCCTCCCCAAAATTCTGGAGGTATGGTAGAGGCAGCCTAATGAGAGCTGAAGGCAGAGAAGGCTCGGCTCCCACTAAAATATGGTGAGCAGTTCTGCTTTGATTGTTCAGTGATGCCAGTATGAAGATGGATTCCAGAGTTTACCATGCTTGAATCAATACTATTTGCTACATTTTTATTGATTTTCACTTCACAATATATGTTGTAGTGATACGCATATTGGTCAAACTTATGTTTTTTTTTGTTGAACATGCAATATTTGATTTAAAGGACTTTGTGTTCTGTAAATGTAATTTTTTTGTCTGCATTCTTGTGTATATATTTTTATCAGACAGTATACATTTTGACTGATCAGTCAAATTTCTGTTAATTTTATTTTCTGTTGGACAGTATGTAAATAAAGTATATTTCTTTACTTTCTCTGTGGAGGTTTGTATACATTCTCTTCTTTAATCTAAATGTTATTTATTCAACATTTTTATAAATCATAGTAGTACAAGTGGTTCTTGATTTTTACCTCATCAATATGTTTTGTTTTGCAGATTAATCCAACTGTGTTAAGGCTTAGTTGCATATTGCAGAGGATCATATAATAACCTCAAGTTTGGCACCCTTGATAAAGATGAACAAAAGAGCTGCGTGAAATAAAGGAAACACGTAATGTCCTTTATTTTATGCTAAAGAAAATATGGGGGAATTATTTTATTCTAATACAATTACTCTGAGAAAACATGCATCATTATTGGCACCACAAAATATTCAGACTACTAACATTTGACAGAATTACATCTGTATTAACTGTTGTAAATGCAAAGATCTTACGTGAAAAGAGACCATGTTGTTGACCTTCATAAGTCAGGAAAGGGGTACAAAGAAATTGCATAAAATCTATATCTATCACGGTTAGGGAAACCAGTAAGAAGTACATAACTGATGGAACAGTGTTAAACCTGCCTGGTAGAGGACTGCTTCTTGGCCCCCTATTCAGAAAGATTGTTCAGGAGGCAAAAGAAGTTAATTGACCACAAAATCAACATTTTGGAATCTCAGTGAAAACCCTGTGGTTTGTGGATCTGGAAAGATTATTTATGGAGGATTCTGTCCATGTTTGTGTTCCATTTTAAACAGGTTTTTTGCTCATCTTTTTGTGGGTGCCAACAATTTTGGAGGTGACAGTGAGGAGTGCTTTTCAGTCAGCTACATTGTCCACAAGTGGAGTGACAAATTCAGAGTGTCTGACACCCAAAGAGAAAGCTGGGGCTCGAGGCTTGTGGACAGTCACCTTCTCAGGGTTATGGGTTCCAGGACCAGGCTTCAGAGTGCTGTCGTTGGGGAGGCCGTGGCGACCCAGAATGGAGAAAGCTGGTTTCCTGGGCAGGTAGACACTTGGATCTGTACTGTTGTATCTACCAGGGCCTGGGGTTTTGGATAGGTCCTCTGACGGACCCCCTGACTTGCAGTGCCCTGAGATGGTAAAGCTGGCACTGGCTGGCTTGGTGGGGATATGGGGGCCCATGAGTGCAGGAAGAGAGTATGTGTTAGGGGCAGGCACTGAGTCAACGGTACGGTAGCGGGTGCGTGAGCCCATGGTGTAGGATGGAGGTTTACGCTGGGTGTTGCATGGTGGAGCATTCTCAGGGCTATATGCCCCTGGTCCAGGAGTCTGGAAAATCTCTAATGGTGGAAATAGATGCATTTAAGCTTTGACTTTACCTAAACAAGGAGAACTCATATAAGTGTAAAGCAAGAATATTGGTAACTGCCAATTTAGACACTTGATGGAGTGCGTCCATAAAATGCTGTTTCAACCGCTGACTGTCAAAGGTGAAGCTTGAGCTGCCACATCCAGTTGTATCTTTATGCCTGCTAAGTGTCTGACAAGTGTCCCTCATCCCACTCAACAAGGCTCTTTTGTAAGGAAAGTCATTATTTTAACTTTTAATAACGTGCTGAGACAGCATGTGCTCCCAAAAACCCTTTTGGTAGGCAAAATGTCCTAAAAAAAAACAGCTCATGACTCTACTACAACTTTATAGCCACCTTAACAGGAAATCAGCCCTTAATTAAAAATATATTTACCTGAAGTTGGTGGGAACTTACTTGATGATCCTCTCACTCTACCCAGCATGGAGTATGCAGGATTTCCATCCCTGCCGAAGCGGGTAATGTTTGCATCAATGTAATACTGAGGCCCAGGACTGGAGTCAACACAGTACACTGTACAACCAAACACAATCGGACTGTAATCAAACATATATCAGTACTGATTGCATGGCAGTTGTAAGTTGGCCAATTTACTAAGGATAGGTTCACACATTGTCACAGGTATTGTGTAGTTGTCTCACCCCTGTGGATTTACATTGTCATTACATAATTTGAGGATTTTCGTTCTAATACTTAACACTGACCATTAGGAATTTTAAGTACTATGTAATGCTTTGAGGGTCTTTAGTCACCACTGTAGTACTTACAGTTGTTGCACATTCTACCATGGAAAGAGTAAGCTGGACTGGTTGTCTTAGTGAAGTCATGGCCGATGAAACCAATGGTTGGTGGCAGAGAGTAGCGGCCGGGTCCTGGCCCTGTGTTTAGTTATGATAAAACATACACAAGCTGGTTTCAATGTGTGCCATTTTATGTACTTCACACCTATTACCGCACACATGATATGTAGATGGAAAAAACAAGCTGCAAAGTTTAACATAAAGACTTGACTTTGGACTTCTACAGTCGGACAGTTCTGCAGGGAGTACAGAAAGATACCACCTGGGGAATGATATTACATTAGAATACAAAGGTTCAGATGGGCGCACAAAACACAAGAAAGGCTACTGGGATCTTGGAACATTGTTTAACACTAAATAAAGCTAGTTTTGGCAAGTCTAATCTCTGAATTGATAAATTCCTGTCAATGTTTCCAGTCTGCATGATGAAATGCATTCAGTTACTAACTACAGTAAAAATGGTACATTTAATTAACTCACAGGAGTGATCTGCATTGAAAAAGCACTGTACATTTGGTTACATTCAGGGAGCTCACCTTTCTCTCTGCCGGCAATGATTGGACGTTTTATCACCTCCTCCCCCATGGTCAAAGAGATTCTGAAAGTCTGAACTTTTCTTAAATTAGTAATATGAGGAAATATAATTTAATATAAAAAACACGGGAAGCATGTACTGTAGATGTGGACGCAGACGGGCGCTAGTAAAAAGGCAGCGTAGCCGGAATGTTCTCCTCTTTAGTAAGGGGATAGAGGTGATCCTCTGTGTTAGATGAAATACCAGCTGCTCTGCTCTTATTCATCCATCATCTCCCAAGTCCTGAATGAAATACAGTATGGTGCTCCCCATCTTAGTCATCCATTCTGTCAATCAGTCTGTACACTTAGTTATCTTAGTTACCAAAAGACCCATGGACCAAAAAAATAGAAAATGCTGTGAAGGTTATTTGAAATCATCATATGTTCAATTGCACTCCTATACTGTCTCAATGTGCTCCATTGATTCCATCATTCAGCCAGTTAAATGGCGCTTCATTCTAAAGGGGGCTCACTGCCGGGTGCTTAGAAACAATGTTATCGCTGGATTCACTCGCGTAACACGATCTCTGCAGAGCAATCCATGAAACCAACATCCCCCTCTCTCTTTTCTCTGTTCATTGCAGCATGAGGCAGAATATCACACTTCAGCCATGAACACGGTTGCCAGGGATTCATCCCTTGGTATTCAGTCACAGCAACCAGGGCTCCTGCATTGCATGGTCAGCTGAGCAAGTGTCCCCATACTGTAACTTTATTCATGTTGTAGAGTGAAACAAATGGTATACCTTAAGTTATATTGACGGAGAACAGCAAATCGGTTGTATGAACTATAAATGTATTTTTGTAATACGTTTTTTTCAGGAAAATTGGGAATATATGTACAGGAGAGTTTTTGCTGAAAGTTGGCTGGATTCTTACCCAGGCTATATTACTACAAGTGCAGCAGAGTCAACGGCCTTGACTGCTAAAACATCCCAGGCCACTAAAATACATTCTATAAGATACCATAAACAGGCCACTAAAATATTCTGGACATTCTATAAGATAGCCTAAACAGGAAAAATGGCGAGAAAACCTGTGTATGGTTGTAGAGGCATATTATAGCAGATGTAACAGGTCATCTGATCGTTTCAGTAGTTTTATCATACAGTGGGCTCATTGTAGTCATTTCAAAAACTCAGCACACGGGAAGAAGCCAGTGGCTCTATGGTAACTGACAACATTGACAGAGTTAGCAATGCTCTGCTGAAACAAACATTAAACATTAACAGGCTCTAACTCTCTTCTGGCTGCCGTTTAGGTAACCTGAGTGTGTTGTTAAGGGCAAACACACAGGTTGGCCTTGCTGCACATAGCCAAGCCAGGGGTCACGGAGTCATTAGTCTTCAGACATGAAAGCCTTCTAAAGAGCCACAGCACTTCATCTCACTGTCGACTGAGTGACAGGAAATTCTCAACAGGCTTAAACATTTTTTAAAAGAAAGGGGCATCTTAACCACAGCTGTTATGTTTCCTATTATAGTACCGTGCCAAAGTTTTAGGCCACCCGAGAAAATTGTTTAAAGCCATTTATGTATGCATTATGTGTTATTCATTTAAAACGAGAGAAAAATAAGGTCAGCTTAGTTCAGCCGGCCCATGGGTAGAAGTGTCTGTGGTAAGCCACACAGGGGCCTTGAGCAGCTATTTATGGGCCAATGCCGTCTTTGTTGAGAGAAGTGGTCAAGACTTGCTTCCTGTAGGTGATGTACATGATATCAGCATGTGTGGATGGGCCTTATCCTACAACACGTTGATAATCCAGGATCCTATGCAAGGGTCCCATTTGTGGATTTTAGCTCTGCATTTAACACCATCACATCAGAACCTTTCTGTTCATTTCTTGAACATGATTTTATTTCATAGCTACAATGAGCAATGTGCTGTGTAGACCTTTAGTTAAAGTGGCCTTTAACCACTGTTAATCAGATTTTGGGGGGTATTCCACTGCATTTTCTGACCTCAACTTCCCTAGTTTCCTCATCTTTTTTTTCTTCCAGCAATCTCACAAGATATCTATTAGCTTTGGGACAACAAAGACTTTCTTTTTATGTTTTATTATATTAATGTTTATTTATATATATATTCCTTCTGTTATATCATGTATTTCTATGAGCAAATAAACACTTTCCGCCCATATGAATAGCTTAAAAAAATGTCTTTAGGTGGCCAAAGACTTATACACCGTACTGTAGGTCTATAGTGTATAGGGGAATTGAGGTACTGTTACTGGAGGACACACTTTCAGTAGAATGTTAACTGCAAACAGAGACATGGATTGTAATACAACATTTATTCTCTTATTTTTCAAAAGCACCTGTATTGTAAATGGATCTGTTACATTGGTTTAAATTTAGTAAAGGTTGGTAAATGTAATGTTAAATCTACATTTAATTTCAATGTTTATTCCTGGCAATCAAGAGACAAAATTTAACAAAAAAACAGAATAGCTTATGTACTGTACAATCAAATCCCTGTCTGTTCAACAGTTAGGTGACAGCTATACCTAAATAGGACTTCTTATGTGGAGATATTGGTAGCCCAGTGAAATGTTTAAAATAATTGAACTCATTTGCATCCTCAGTCTAAGGCTGCAGAAATGCAGTCTTTGTCTCATGAGGTTAACACCAAATAAGTACATAAAGATATCGACTGTACACCTCAGTGTTTGACATAAGGCTTAGAAAAACAATGTGCGTCACATCTTAACATATTTTTGATTCATTAAATTAAGACACTGGTTGATGGTGACAGGGCAAGGCAATAAGGGGAACAAATAAAACAAAACAAAAAGACTAGCTACAAATAAATACCACAGATAGAAAAAACAACAACACATTTGTTTTAACTCAGGTGTAATTACAAATATAAATACTTGATTATTTCATCTAGAGATTACAACTGTAAAGGTACTACAGTGAATATTAAAGACGCTATGGTGTCTACTGGTGATGAAGAGACCGCATATATAAAAGATAGAAAAACACAGAGGGCTGAAGGTTACTAGCACGCGCTCACACGCACACACACACAGTCTTCCGGTCATTCATATGCACACATACACACACTCCAGACACCAAGATATTTTTCTATCAGGTGGGGCAGTCCCTACTTCTTCTCCTCTTTCTTTTACTCTAACATATTCACAAACAATGTACAATTTGGAGCTCTGGCTGGTGTTGCAGTCAAGGGCAGTTTCTGTGGAGGAGAGGAGAACAGAATATAGAGTAAGATCTCCCATAATGATTTACAGCATTCCAATTTTGATGCAGAGGTATCTGAATACACCGTCATTAAAGGATGTATACTGTCACTGACTGACCTCATGTTTGAGGTCAATATGTCACATTTCAGTTCATCTCAGGCCGAATTCATATTGCCACTGTGTTAGACGGTTCAAACTCAGCGTAACCGTGCAGACAGGGAGGTCAGAGAGACGTACCATCGCTCAGGGGGGTCCTTTGGGTCCAGTGTGAGTATCTGGCTAGTTGATGGACGTTCCTGCCCCCCCTCCTGTTCCCCTGTCGCCAGCTCAACACGGTCCTCTTCCTCGGCAGGGAAGGGTTCTGAGTCTGGGTCGTATTCGTAAGAGTAGTAGGACACCTCAGCCATGGAACCCTGCTCCTCTTCACCTACATCACAGAAAAGAGGAACGATGAGAAAGATAAATACCAATACAATGAACAACAAGTGAAAAATGAAAGGGTAGAATCATATATGTTTCCACCGGGGGAACCCTAAGTGTCAAGGCATACAGATTTGTTTTTTATTAAAAAGCCTCACAAGGTTTAGACTGTAAAATACAGATCATGTTCATTGGCTGTAATCATTTTTTAAAACACATGAGCATGTTTGATTCGGCACCAGGCAATAAGCTTCTACAAACTTAACGCTGGCTAGGGGTATTGTTTTAACAGTGTAAGGTGTAAAATAGTTTTATATTTCCTAGCATGCCTTTCAAGTGAATGAGATACATGCCCATGACTGTTTATTAGTGATGAGATATATACTGTGTATATATATACACACACACACACACACACACACACACACACACACACACACACACATAATGGAACACTAGTGTTTGGTGTTGGAAACTTTGGTGAAACTTAACACTGTAGGTGTTCTGCTGGCTGGACTGGTAAAAGATCACTATCATGTTTAATCTTTCATTCTAAATGCCTGTGTTTCAGATGGGAACACTTATTGGCATATCGAAATGCCTAGAGTTTATGTTTTTATAACTAATGTTCAGGTAATGTGTCACGTGTTTATTTTAGTCCACTTACAAGTTAATTGTACAAATAGGCCAGTAGGGGTCACTATGTCCTTTGAAAGTTCCAGCATCTTGTGTGAAGCACTGCTACTGTACCCTGCTCTTTTAGCAAATCCTGTGCATCAGATGAACATACTACGCTCCCTTTACTTTCATCAACCTCTTAAAACATGTGTTTTGTTGAATTAATCATGCCCTCAGCTCTGGTGCTGTTTCACCACCACATGTTCACACAGAGGTACTGATTCCAAAACCTCAATGTTTTCTCTAAAGCTGTTAAAAATGCTGTCAGATTCCTGGCAAAGAAAATCACATCTATCAGAATCTACCTAACACACTTTGGTGCTCAGGTAAACAGCACCACACAGCTGGCACAATGCTCACTGTGTGTAATAATCTGGTTTGATAATCTTGTTTTAGTACCTGTGTATAACCACACTCAACTTGAAATTGCATTCCTGTGTCCATTCCATTGGGAAGCATCAGTGTTTGTACTGAGGAGATCTGTGACTGAGTGAACTCCAGTACAACTACCAGAAGCTGCAGGCTGGGAACAAGTCAGTGCATGCATAGGCCACATCTAATACACAAACACAAACGGGTGGATTTCTCCCTGAGAAAACTCATGCTACGCACACAAAAAATATGATACAGTGACACATTTGACCAGAAGTTCTGTACCCACTTATTTAAGCATGACACCTAAGTGAACCGTGTGTTGTAGCAAAACAATCCCCAAGAAAAACAGTCCTCCCAAGAAAAGCCTATCCTCCGGTTGATTTGAACGTGAGTGTGGCCTGCAGACGCCATCCACTCAGGAGTCCCCGACCCTAACCTCCATACTAGGGCAAGTCTCAACAGCCTCCAGCACACTGCAGGCAGACTGTGTGATCAGACCTGGACGAATAGGAGGGAAGGCTGTGCAGGGTGTCTTTTATCTACACCTTTAGCTCCTACACAGCACACTAATCAAACATGTTATTTCTTTGCATGACAGTATACGTTCAAGCAGGAAGTTGCGTGCCAATGAACATATTCTTTGCGATAGGTATGCAGGATGTAACAGGTACAGTAACTACTGGAAGCAGTTGGTGGGGGGGAGGGGGGAGGGTTCAGGGAGTTGCATGTGGGTTGTCAAGAGCTGAGGTAAATTATAATCCCTCATACAACTGGGTGGCAGGTCAACCATTGGTTAAAACACAACCAGGATCCGATAGGTTGTTAGACTGAAACTGCGCCATCAGGTTGAAAAAATCTCTCATTCTTTCCCTTTCCATAATTGTAACTAGGTTGTTGCTGTAAAGGAGAATATATCCTCAGTCAACACACCTGGTACAGAAGTACTTTTAAATAAAATACAGATTCATGCAGACAAACATTAACAGTAGAGGTCTATTTTGATCTATTGCCTTGAATATAGTGACTCAAGTGGGAACAGAGCAGACCAAGATTTGATATACAGTACCCTTGGCAGACAATCTTTACTCTGAGGGGGTATACCTCAACACAATCTTCACAGTCCTCAGTTTACATTCACACCATCTCACTCAGTCACTCAATATGTGTGTGTATATGTGTGTTTGGGTGTATGTTTTTCACCATCCACTGTATTTACCTGTGTGTACAGACATAGGAGCTTGCTCTGGTTCCTGGCCTGTAGCTACCTCACTGTCCTCTATGGTGGAATCCACTTTGTGAACAAAGACAAAACACAATGACAAGCCAATGTTACACAGATATCATATTGTACTGAACAGTTACGGTAAAAGCATGATATCTTTTCCTGTAAGTCCAAACCAACCATACACAATCAACAAGATGAAGGTCTAAACATGAATCCTGTTCTTTTGATAATCTACTGTAAGGTTCTGTCCGTGCCTTTTCCCTATCCGCTCCACAACAAGAAGGCTCCTTTGTTGTTGGTCTGTGCGTCGGAAAGGAATGTGACAGGGTTTTCAAAGGCCTGGACAAAAGCACTCTGTCATTTGGAGTGCCCTGTAATATAGCAGCACTGGGCAAAGAGGGGGGAGGGCAGCTCTCCTCAGAAACTTCATCCAGCAATCAGCCTGCACCTGAACAGCTGTTACCACAGTTACTCACACATGCACACACACCACCTCATCTTTTCTTCCCCTACAATTGTGTGTGTGGGTGTGTGTGTGCATGTGCGTGTTGGGCTCCCATGGTTGCACCCTCTTCCCAGCACATCCTCTCTTTAATTCCTCCAAGGGTGTTTCTCATAATCAAAACATGTTGGAGACATATTTTCGGTGCACGTAATGTTTGACTATGAACTAGATCATGTTTTTAGCTCTTCAATGTGTAGCAGCTGACCAATAAATCACAGCCACATGTGTGCTTGGCTTGCAGAGACACTGGGAGGGACACAGAGCCTGGCATGCTAGTGTCAGATCAGACGGTGGGTGTGGAGGCACAGCTGCAGCAGCTTTGAATTCAAACCATTCAGAGGACCAATTGACATAAATTGATTAATGGCCCATTACTTTTACATTGAGGATTTTCGACTCATGAACTGAATTTAAAGTGGAACTGAGCACGGTCCTGGTTGAGTAGTGTGGAGCTCTCTTACTCTGAGAACACTGGGACATAGACACTTGTTCTATGCGGGTCCCATTCCGGCAGGCGAAGACCTCCATCTGGCACTGGTTCTGGTAGAGATGTCCGTCCGAGCCACAAACCGGCTCTCCATCATAGCCACAGTCCCTGTAGCAAGTGCAACGCTCAAACTGCTCCTCCCCCAGACAGTCAAACACATTGTTACATTGGTTCCCCTGGACAAAGCCTGGGTCAGAGAAATCAGATAAGAAAGGAGAAATTATATTACTTTCCACGTTGGGGATCTTTTATATTTTTCGAACAATGTTTCTCACCATTGTGTGACACTAGTGATAGAGTTCAGAGTCCAAGTTTATTGGTTGGAAACTCTCCTCCTAACCAGGCCTCCCCTCACCAGGCCTCCACTCACCAGGCCTCCCCTCACCAGGCCTCCCCTCACCAGGCCGGTAAAACACAGTCAACACACAAAGGGTCATGCACCTGTCACCAAGGTGACCGGCACCAGAGTTCCCCATTTGCTGTAGCAACAACGGTCCCCCCTAATTACGGTGTGTGTGTGAACAAAAACACTCATGTCGGCATGAAATCAGCCAGAGACAGTGGGCATACCCATGTGGGCAGCTTTTCTGTTTTTCTGTTCCTAATATTGGCCCATGCATGACAAACACCTGCAATGCTGAGGGACAGGAAATGGAGCTTTACACAGGAGCCACGTGAGACATACTGTAAGTCTCTATCTTTTTCATTAGCTGTGCTCATACGTAAATACGACTATGTAGGACAATGAATGGAAATTCAGTTGTGTTGGAACCAGTGGTGTGATGTTTACCTGTCCACTGATTAGTTGAGCTCTCCACCTCGTTGCACGTGGTGCCATCACACAGCTCGCGGGCCAGGGGACTGCTCTCACTCACGTTGTAGAAGCGGGTCGCCTCAAATGCTGTATAGAGGGAGAGACAAAAATACACACACACACACCCAAAAAGGTTTGTTTGAGTGGTTGAAGCATCACTTCACAAAACAACTCCGTGTCTCTCGATTTAAACAACAAACTAGAGAATTACGATTTCCTATGAGAGAAGGCTGTCATAGTAAATTATTGTAAATCATTGTGCAGAAGATGAGATTTCCTAATGGCAAAGTTAGTGGGTGCAAAACATATTATTCACATTAGAGGCACACCTGGTTCATAGTAGTCATACACCTTGACCGGAACAGGTGCTGTTTTGCCCACTATGTACTCCCTGACAGCCTGGAAGGCCACACACGTCATACACTGACTGGGGATCTGTGTGGTCAGACACACATCGAGATAGGACAAACATTTTCATACGTTTGAATTGATCACAGCACACCTTTTATATAAACAGAGGAACTGTATATTTGGCAAGAGATTGTAACGGTGTATTTCTATACAATGGAAAGGTTGTAGCCAACTTATATATTTGCCTGAAATGTCTTTGACTTGAATAATGAATGGTTGACAGAAGAGCAACATAGGGTGATATTTTATTATCGATATAGTGGATGAAATTTCGCATGATGTGTATTTTTGCTATAACAAGCAGTTCCACTCCAGTTATCACCTCGTCAAAGTAGAAGAGGACCTTCCTTCCATCGACTTCATACCTCTTCAGGCCAACCCTCTTGTCCATCAGCAGCTGTTTGATAGGAATATGGAAAAGAAGGGAGTTAAGAGATGCAGTATTCTAATCTCTAATAAACCAAACAATACATAACCTCCCTTTAAACAAGGAGTGTGACAGTAGAGAACGTGCAGCGCTATTTCAACATTTATTCAGCTTAGAGACGCATTAAACCAAGAACTAATAGTCCGAGTGGATTAATGCAAACAAATTGGTGTTTATTATTTCAAGATGAATGCTCACAATACCCCATAATGGCAAAGTAAAAACACTTTTTCTTTACATTTGTGGCAATTTATTGGCAATAAAAACTGAAATATCTAATGTACATTCAGGCCCTTTGCAATTACACTCCAAATTGAGCTCAGATACATCCTGTGTCTTTTGATCATCCTTGAGATGTCTCTAGAACTTAATTGGAGTTTACTTTTGGTAAATTCAATTGGTTGGACATGATTTAGAAAGGCAAACACCTTTCTATATAGGGTCTCAAGCTTCACATTGCATGTCAGACCACAAAACAAGCCATGACCTTAGATAGATCTGGGGAAGGTTATAATGCTAAATCATTGAAAGTAACCATGAGCACAGCTGTTCCATCATTGTGACATGAAAGAAGTTTGGAACCAACAAGACTCCTTAGACTCTTCCTGTCCAGCCAAACTAAGGTACCGGGCAAGAAAGGCCTTGGTCAGGGAGTTAACTAACAACCCAAATGTCCACTCTAACAGAGCTTCAGAGTTTCTCTGCAGAGTTGGGAGAATCAGCCAAAGGGACAACCATTTTCCACTCCATCAATCTGGTGTTGGGAGTAGAGTGGCTAGACAGAAGCCACGCCTGAGTAAAAGGCATATGACATGCCATCTAAAGTACTCTGAGAGCATGAGGAAAATTACTCTATGGTCTGATGAGATCAAAATCAAGCAATTATCCCTGAATGCCTAGCTGTATGTCTGGTGAAAACAAGGTACCACTCATCCCCTGGCTAAAACCATCCGTACCGTGAAGCATGGCGGGAAGAGCATAATGCTATTGGGATGCTTCTCAGCAACAGGGAGTGGGAGACTGATCAGGATTTTGGGAAGGATGAACAGAACAGAATAATGAAGACAACCTTATCCTGAGTGCAAGGGCCTAAAACAAAGATTCATCTTTCATCAAGACAATAACCCAAAGAACACAGCCGTGACAAGACAATGCTGGAGTGTCTTCAGGGAAGTCTGTGGATGTCCTTCAGTGGACTAGCCAAAGCCTGAACACCATTGAACATCTGGTGTTCAATGGTGGGGAGACTTGCAGGTCGCAGTTCTTCGGCGCTTCACGTCTAATCTGACAGAGCTTGAGAGGATCTGCAAGGAAGAAATCCAGGTATGCAAAGCTGGTAGAGGTATACCCAAGAAGACTCAAATCTGTGATCACTGCCAAAGGCGCTTCTACAAAGTACGGAATAAAGGGTTTGAATACTTATGGTTATTTGCGTGATTGATTGACTTGTGTACATCAGGTATTTCAGGTTTTTGTTTTCAATAAATTGGCATATATATTTCGAAAAATGTGTTTTCGCTTTGTCATTATGCGCTTTTGTTTGTAGAGTAATGGCAGAAGAATGAACGCAATTAATTATACATTAAGTCTATAACACAACAAAATATGGAGAAATTCAATGAATATTCTGAATATTTTCTGAAGGCACTGTAATTCAAATTTAATTAAAATGGCAATGATGTAACAACAATTAAGTATGTACTCTATTTAACATTCACCAGGTTATTCAACCATCGGTCCTGTCTCACCTAAAATATTGATCATTCATTTAGTCCCTGAGCCAAAAACATAGATGAAAAAGCTTCAACAGCATCTTCATTTTTCTAATTTTATGAACTTCAACCGAATGCTTCACAATGTCTTATCGGTTTCCTACGAAAACAAATTATAGTCTTGATTTTCTGCAGGAATGTAATATATTAAGAAGTAATATTGAACAGTATTACTGTCTATAAAGGAGTTGTGTTTATGGTGTAAGAAGGTGGGTTATGAGAGCAGTATGGGGTTTTAGTAGGGGCACTGAGTGCTAATTTATCCCACAGTGCTCTCATACCGACAGATGAAGTTTATGAGGTGCTCAGCCTGAGCTGGCGCCACTACGACTGACATACAGACAAACACACGTGTGTGAGTGCCATAGAGTGTGTATGCAGTTAGGTAGATCACAACAATTAGACTGCAGTGCTAGACATTTGTCCTCCAAATGTCAGGTGATGACTTACTTCGCGCTACATAAAGTTATACTGCCAGGCACTGGGATTGAACTCATAATACCGATGCTGGAGCTTGTGGCATATTCCACTCGACCCTAACCCTAACCTTATCCTTAACAAAGGTCCAAAAATAGATATCAAAATATACTTTTCTTTAACACTTCAAATATCAATGTGACACTCAGATTTTGCTACAGTACTTTCTGTTTTGGGGTATATGGTTATCAGGGTGGTTAATGTTAGGAATAAGCTAATGGAACCAAGCTTGTTAGCCTCTACACTACTGTACAACTGGTCATTACTGACACCCTAAAGTCTGAGGGAAACAGTGTGTGTCAAGTCTGTGTATGTGTGTGTTTGTGTTAACTCCCCCCGGTAGGTAAGTCGTTATGTATAGCTTGAGGCTGGGGCCTATAACTCCGCAGTAATGAGGAAGACAAGCTCCTATGGAGTTGGTCTCAACTAACCTCTTGTCCCCCTCCCTACAATGCTGCCAAGGGGCCCTAACCTGGCTCTCAGACGGGAGATAAAAAGTGATAACCCCTAATCCCAGTCCTCCCATGTTCTTGCGGCTGGGTTAGAGGTCCATGGTGGGTCTGTGGGGGTCTGCTCCCCCTGCCCACTGGGTCAGAACTGGCTTTCATCCAGTCAACAGACCTTAAACACTGTAGTAAAAGGACCTTCTCAATAGCGATTAACCCACTGCTGCATTAAAAACACACACAGAGCCTACCAATCAAACACTCAACACACAGGCACATGGGCACACACAAACACAATGACAGAGAATGAGAGAAAGAAGGAGTGACAGCGCAATTTCCTCTAAAATTCAGCCTGAACCATGCGTTTACGAGGGAGCTCAGTGGTGTGGAGGAAATGTTTTGGCTATGTCTGCCATGCGTTCCAACACAATGTCAGAGCTACAGGTAAACACTCAATGTGTTCCTCCATTAATAAACATATGCTCTTAAACGCCTCTGTCAGACTCATGGGGACGAATCATTAGCAGCATAAACAGCAGCAGAGGAGAAAAACTGTCAGAATGGAAAGTACATTCTTAGTGTGTGTGAATTGTTTGAGCATTACGTGTTTGAGACATTGTCTTAGTCATTTTTGGGGCACAAATCTATTGTGGAAGCAGTCTTTTTTTTTAAATTTATTGATAATAAGTGCAGCAATTTATAAGAAAAGTATACCGTTTTAATATATTTTGCCTGTATTTTATACTCCGTGTTGAAAATAGTCAAGCCATAAATAGGAGGAAGCTAATAAATTCAGATGTGTTTCGGTGTCTAATTATATGCCGTCTGTATAACTTTGTAATGTGTGTTCATGTTCATTTCTTACCCTCTCCAAACTTTCCACATCAGCTCGAAAACCTGACAGCAGAGGGACCTCTAAGACAGCCATATTAGAAGAACCTGAGTGAAGCCACCTGAGAAGATAAAACCAAAGACTTACATGCTCAACCAAATGTTAGCTAGACTGAAGGCCGCTGCACTCAGCCCAGTATTCATAGAGTACCTGGCGCAGGCTTCCAGGGTGATGCGGTGGTCCAGGCTGTCTTGGTGGGCTGCGGGGTCATCATCATCATTGGGCGTCCGGCGTTTACGGTTCAGCTCTGAGCGGTTGTCATCACGGGAACTGGAGCGAGGACTAGCGTGGCGGGAGGGGCGCGGGTCTGGCGGGTTGCTCTCCTGCTTGGGTTCCTTCAGGTCTATCTTGAGCTGGAAGGCTGGTTTGGCCACAGGGTCGGGTACGTTGTAGGATACATCAATCTAGTTAGAACACAAGACAAGTGTCTCAGAGGTACAGAATATAATCCATATGGAAAAAACATGTATAAAAATATTTGTACATATATATGTAGGGGAACTGAAAATACATATATGAATATTTTCATGCAAAATATATAACTTTCAATATATGGAAATATATATATATGTCTAATAAAGGTATTTCTGAACATATAACATAATCGTTGGCAATTGTTCTAGACTTCCCAAAAACACATGTAATTAACATATGTTCAAATATGTTTACACGTTATGTGAGGAGCGCAAGTTTCAGGCATATACACCGATCAGCCATAACATTATGACCACCAGCCTAATATGGTGTAGGTCCCCCTTTTGCTGCCAAAACAGCCCTGACCCGTTGAGGCATGGACTCCACTAGACCTCTGAAGGTGTGCTGTGGTATCTGGCACCAAGACATTAGCAACAGATCCTTTAAGTCCTTTAAGTTGCGAGGTGGAGCCTCAATGGATCAGACTTGTTTGTCCAGCACATCCCACAGATGCTCGATTGGATTGAGATCTGGGGAATTTGGAGGCCAAGTCAACACCTTGAACTCGTTGTGTTCATCAAACCATTCCTGAACCATTTTTGCTTTGTGGCAGTGCACATAATCCTGCTGAAAGAGGCCAGTGCCATCAGAGAATACCGTTGCCATGAAAGGGTGCACATGGTCTGCAACAATGCTCAGGTACGTGTCAAAGTAACATCCACATGAATGGCAGGACCCAAGGTTTCCCAGTAGAACATTGCCCAAAGCATCACGCTGCCTCCGCCGGCTTGCCTCCTTCCCATAGTGCATCCTGGTGCCATGTGTTCTCCAGGTAAGCAACGCACACGCACCCGGCCATCCACGTGAAGTAAAAGGAAACGTGATTCATCAGACCAGGCCACCTTCTTCCATTGCTCCGTGGTCCAGTTCTAATGCTCACGTGCCATATTGTATGCGCTTTCAGCAGTGGTCAGGGGTCAGCATGGGCACCCTGACTGGTCTGTGGCTACGCAGTCCCATACGCAACAAACTGCGATGCACTGTGTGTTCTGACACCTTTCTATCCGTACCAGCCTTAACTTTTTCAGCAATTTGAGCTACAGTAGCTCGTCTGTTGGATCGGACCACGTGGGCCAGCCTTTGCTCCCCATGTGCATCAGTGAGCCTTAGCCGCCCATGACCCTGTCGCCGGTTCACCGCTTTTCCTTCCTTGGACCACTTTTGATAGGTACTGACCACTACAGATTGGGAACACCCCACAAGGGCTGCAGTTTTGGAGATGTCCTGACCCAGTTGTCTAGCCATCACAATTTGGCCCTTGTCAAAGTTGCTCAGATCCTTACGCTTGCCCATTTTTCCTGCTTCTAACACATCAACTTTGAGGACAGAATGTTCACTTGCTGCCTAGTATATCCCACCCAATGACAGGTATATATACACTTCCGGAAAAAATTATGAGACCACTGCACCTCTTTCTTTCCTTTCTAAAAAAGTCAAAAAGGAAGGTTTTGAGTGAGGAACAGAAGGGTTAAAATTAAGAGACCACTGCAAATTGAACGTTTCTGTTCTTCTTTATGGAAAGGAAAGAAAAAAGTGCAGTGCTCTCTTAATTTTTTCCGGAGCTGTATATAGTATGCCATGATGCAATTTCAAAGGATTTTCTTTTTCAGTGAAGTCAGAAAGTGTTTTAAATAAAATGTTTCAAAGTCATTATTGTTTGTGTTGCATACCTTTTAACTATTGCATGTCAGATGCATTTAATTACATTTCTTGCACCTATATCATGAAACATATTTTACTCATACATAAACATATATTTTTCATATATATGCAAATATTGTATTAGCAGCAAAAGTGCCACTCAGAGTTCCTTTGATTTGGTTGTATTCCAGTATGCTTTGCAGTTTACCTGCTGTTAATGTTTATTACGACTGTTTGAGAATTGCAGTTTGGGAAATGCCATTGAGTTGTCCTTTGGCCAGCCTGTGGTTTATATCCAGTGTTACACTCTGGAATTGTTTAGGGGGTTTAAGTGTACCTATCTTAGGGGTGTAGAACATTCTGTGGTGGGGTCTGCTGGTCTTCTGTGGGTTTGTGGAGGTGCGTACCCTCCTTGTTTCCCTGTCATGTAAATGATTAACCGAAGCATTCAAAACAATAAAGCGCTTGATCTTGCTTCTTCGTCTTAATGTGTTCTTCCAGCCCTCTGACTGCTGAAAGCCTCTACAATATATTGATCTGAAATATTTATCCATACTGTTAAATATATTTTAAACAAACACATTTAAGTATGTCAACATATATTGTATGTTAATTGCATACTACCACATATACATTGTGGCCATTCTCCTCTAACCTCTCTCCTTAACAATCTCTCTCATTTCACCCACAGAACTGCCACTTGCTCGTTTTTAGTTTGTTGCAACATTCTATGTAAAATTCTAGAGACAGTAGTGCATACAAATCCCAGGAGGTCAGTTGTTTCTGAGATGATGGAACTACCAAGTCTGGCAGCAACAATCATGCCACGGTAAAAGTCACTTAGATCACGCCTTTTCCCAATTCTTAACTGAATGACAACTAAACCATTGTATAATGACTTGCAGCCACATTTGTGTTAACGAGCAGGTCAAATTAAATAATGTGTGTATAAATGGAATATATGGAAACATAAGATTAATTCATATATTACCTACATTTATATTAGTATTAATTAAAAATATTGACACATTAATTTTTGAAATATATGCTAATATATGTCTTCGGTGTGGGGATTTAATAGAGTGCAGAAGTGCAGAGCAGTGTGGATGCAGGTACACACACACACACACACACACACACACGTATGTAAACATGTGTGGGCATGCAGACATACACAGACACACACACAAAGACAGGCACTCTTTCTTTCATCATGTAGATCTTGCTGTCTCATTACAGGCCAGCTGTTCCAGTCCTCAGGCACTAACAGAGAGGGAGAAAAGGTTGTGCTGAGGAAGGGAGAAAGGTGTAGATGGAGGGATAGAGGTGTGAAAGCAGGACAAGTCGTTGAGGGTTTTGGAGGAGAAGAGGGGGAAGGAGATAGGCAACATGGATCCTATGCAGTGGCTCTCAAAATAATTGGATTTGTGTTACAACGTGAAATCAAAAGAGACAGTGCCACTGATGAACACAAAACATCCATAATGTCAAAACAAAAATTAAATCTACAAATTGTATACAAAACAGAAAATAATGGATTGCATTCAAGTATTCAAGTATCCCTTTAGTCAATATTTGGTAGAGGCACCTTTGGCAGCAATTACAGCCATGAGTCTATTTGAATAAGTCTCTACCAGCTTTACACCTCTGGTCACAACAAATTTTGCCCATTCTTCAAATTTCTCAAGCTCCATCAAGTTGGATAGGGCCCATTGGTGAACAGCAATATTCAACTCTTTCCACATATTCTCAAATCTCAAAAGATTGAGGTTCCGGCTTTGACTGGCCCACTCCAGGACAAAAACTTTTTAGTTTTTAAGCCACTCCCTTGTGGCTTTGACTGTATGTTTGGGTTTATTGCCTGCTGGAAGATGAATCTTCTCCCAAGTCTCAGGTCACTTGCACATTTCTCTCTACTTTTTTTTCTCTCTGTACTTTGCTGCATCCATTTTGGTCTTCTATCTCCGCAAGCTTTACAGGCCCTGATACAGAGAAGCATCCCCATAGCATGATGCTGCCACCACCATGTTTCACAGTTGGGATGGTGTTTCTAGAATGATGTGCAGTGTTAGGCTAGTGCCAAACATAATGCGTAGCGTTGAGCTCAAAAAGCTCTATTTTGTTCTTGTCAGACTATAGAACCTTCTTCCACTTGGTCTCAGAGTCTCCCTCATGCCGTCTGACAACCTCTTGCCGAGATTTGATGTGAGCTTTTTTTTATTTTTTGCCACTCTCCTACAAAGGCCACTTTTGATAAACAATTGTTGCAGTATGCATAGTGTCTCCCAGCTCAGCCTTTGAAGACCATAACTCCACTAGAGTAACTTTTACTCGCTCATGGTGGCCTCCCTAAATTGTGCCCTACTCGCCTGGATACTCATTTTTTAGAATGGCTTGTCCTAGACAGATTCACAGTTGTGCCATAATGTCTCCAATTATTAATAATGGACTTCACTGTGCTCTGGGAGATATTCAATGCCTTGATAATGTTCTTATATCTGGAGCAGAAAGATGCATGGACAACACCCCCCCTGAGCAATTGTGTATGCTCTATGGCCTCAAAGATCCTTTTGTTTTTAGTGACATAGTACAGGGAAAACTACATTCTATCTGTGGGGGTCAGTTTAATTGAGATATGAACAGTCCCTGATGAGAAATTGCCTACGTTTTACCAGATCTTTCCAATTTACAGGAATCTGGGCATTAGAGCAATGAGTCATGGAAATGAACTGGCTTTTCCCCTCCGGCGGAACTTCTGTGCGAGTAAAGGATAGAAGAGGAGTTGTCAGTAGTAACATACCTGCATAAGACAGCAGCCCTCGCCTTTAGCACTGACAAACAGCCCTGTGGGAATACTGGGGATCTGCAGAGAGGGCAAGGGGGGGTTAAGAGAGTGGGTGAGAGAGACACTAATCAAATGAATTAATTCTGTAGACACATGTAGCGGCAGTCAAATAGCCTGGCTGCTAACCAGCACAGCAAAATTACCCCCAATTAAACTGACACAGCTAATTACAGCAGAGAATTAATTACATGCCTGGTCGAGGGAACAAAAGTTCACATCCTCACCTGGGCTTCTCCCTCTCTGTGACTGATAGACTTGGGAATTAATTGGACATGTAGACATACTCACTGGTTCATTCAATAGGAAAGGCAATGTATTGGTTACATAGGGACTCCTTGTTATCATCAACTAAATTATTTTACGTATGTTATTTGAGGTACAGCATAAACAGTTGAAATCTGTGTAACTTTAGTTTCCACATGCATCTTGGTCCAACTTCACTACTTGAGCACCTTTAGAAGATGCACATATAAATTACCTTCCTCAAATTTAAATCTTAACCGTGACAGCAAAGAAGATACAGCACACCTCAGATCCGAGTCTAGGGGCAACATGATCATACTCCTTACCGAGGCGCTCTGCAGGATCTTTTGGTTGTCGCGATGTAGTTCAAAGCTCTCCTGAAAGTCCAGGTTGGTGGAGGCCAAAGATATGGTAAGGTTTACTCCTCCCACATATGACAGGATGGCATACTCAGACAAGGCCTGAAGAGCTACACACGTGTCCTAGGACAGGGGATGGAAAGACATCTTGTAGAAGGAGATTTTAGACACTGCCTTAGTGAGACAGTTCTCTGTAGTAAATTAGATTGAAAATGTCAGTGTGGTACCTGGTGAAACACATGTAAAATAAAGCAAAATGTTGCTGATTAAAAACCATAATAATAAATATGGGAGCTTTGGACTAAGGGGCTGTGAGGGTCTGGTTCTCCAGGGGTTTGTGAGGGATACCTGTGTGGAAGAGAAGCCCCCAAGGGCGTTCCTCTGCTGGGAGAGCCACTTGACCACAGGCAGGGCGGAAGCTACGTCACCCAGCAGGGTGTAGGTCAGCAGGCTGTATGCTGTCATCTCCACCTCAGCTGACACCACTGAGACAAGGAGGTGACTATTAGCATGCAAACACTAGACAGTTCCAAGACATTCACATTAACACTAAAAGTGACGATCTGACAACAGCAGGTCAGGCAGTACGTGTGTGTATACCTGACTGAGTAAGGCCATCACTGAAGCCCATGAAGGTATCCTCATCTGTGACTGTGCTGCCTGTCAGACTCCAGTGGGTGAATCCATCTGATCCCAAGACAATGGAGAAGAAAAAAATCAAAGATAGAACAGCGAGTCATAAAAACAGACGGGAAAGTGTGACTGTGTGAATGTCATGCCACTTTAGTGTCCTATATGAATTCGTAGCCAACCAAACTAAACAGTACCTTGTGTGATGGCCATGTGGTTGAGGCGTCTGAGAGCAAGGGGGGCGTAGGGGCTTCGTAACAGGGCCAGGGTGTAGGCAGACAGGGCTGTGGTGTACGGGTCATCAGCCGAGTATGTGTTACTCTCTAGGAAACCCTTTGCCTTGCTCACAGCCATTTTCTCCTCCTGGGAAAGAATACATTTATATACCTGAATACAAAAGTGTGCACACGAAAACACAACTGATGTTGCTGAAGATACTGTAGGTGCGCACACAGAAAACCTTTAAACAAGAAATGGAAACACTTGACACCACAAATACTGTATCTGTATTCATCTTTAGCTAATTTTATGAAGTTAACAATATTTGATCTTTGCTGAGTGTTCAAGATCTGTCCCTTTATAATTCTTGCACCCCAACTCAAAAGGCAAATAAACATTCACTTAATCATTAAAGGTGGGAGTACTTTCATCTTTTCCAGAAGTCCCCTTTTCCTGAACACTTAGATGAGAGACCTCAACAGCCACTCACTTTAATCTGTCCAGTCATCTTTTAATTAACTGAATTGGTAAGGAGTAAGAAGTTCTGCTTTGATCCTTTCAAGTATCCTTTTTCAGGTGGTATCAGTTCTACTGGCCCAATTCCCTGGAGAAACTTTCATGATGGATTAAGAAAAGGAAAACTAGAAGATAATAAACGTGTTTGGTGAAGTATGATGGAGATGGATGGCACGGAATTAAAGATGAGTCTTGGCCACCACTATACTAGTTGAATTAAAGATTTGTGTGAATGAAACTGACACAATGAAAATTTGGGGTTTAACATTGGTATAACATTGGTACAATTTAGGACAAAGCATAAAGATTATGTGGAAATCACTGTACAAATAAACAGCAACGTTCTTTTTAGTGACATGGCTTTGGCAGATAATGAATACCACACTTGAATGCAGGGCTGGAAATTAAGCTCGCCCGCTCGCCTCGGGCGAGAAGTTTACATTTCGGGCAAGTCGAAATGTAATTTTAGAACCACTAGTCCTTCAGGCGAGTGAAGTTTTGCGGATTTATTCGAGGGAGTTTTAAATGCTGTGACTGAAGATAATGAGTCATCAGCCCTCCTATTATGAGGCTCATAATTAGTCTGACAGACTCACCTTGAAATAAAGTCAGAACCTTCGCAAAGACCCGCCCCCTTGGTTACTGTAGCTACAACTGCATTGCATTCTTTGTCTCTGTACAAGGCACGAAACATGTCAATCATTTTAGAATTAGTTTAGCGCCAAAACAGTAAGGATGCGTTCAGTAGACTGAACATTTGCAACTTGTTAGTGTGTTTTATACATATTTGTCATGATCACTATACCACCAGTAGTAATATCACGTTCATTAGCCTACCAGCTGCCGTTAACGTTCATTGAATGTAAAGTAAACGTTACATTATCTTGAATGCAGCCTATGTTTGAGTGAATACTTTTGTATGCACTATTTAAATATTTTTTTTTTTGCTAATTACACTTGGTTGGATATTTTTGGGTGACTTGCAGTTACAAAACTGTTCTTTCATTCTAAGTAGTTATATAATATTGTGCACAGACTAATTTAACATGAATACTGGAAAAATATATAGAAAACTCTATTTATATAGTGGATAAATGGATGTTACAAACAGGGCTAGTAACATTTTACCCGGGCTAGTGGAAATTTTGGCCTACTAGCCCGGCTGGTTAATGCCAAAAATCCTAAAATTCACCCCTGCTTGAATGTAAAAGAAGTACACTGCTATCTTTAGAGTATTCAGTGGGCTCAATTTTTTTTCTCTGCATTTTCATCCCCATATTCAGACTTGACTCTAAGGAAGGCCTCAAGCATTTCCCATTGTAAAGATTGGGGCGGGGGGGGTCCTAAAAAAACAAATTTTTAGGACCTTCCTCTGACACAGCCTGGTGTAAAAATCTTAAAACAGTGAGGGCCAGTTTTGCAGACACAGATTAAGCCTAGATTTTTTAGTGCTAGACTAGTTCAATAGAAAAGTCCATTGAGCTTGTTTTTTTAGTCCTAGACGAGGCTTATTTTGTGTCTGTGAAACCGGCCCTGGGTGTTTAGCCTCAGTGACGATCTTGGCTGTTTGCTCCACCCTCTAAAGTGCTGTACAATTGAGCAGTGCAGTTGCCATACCAAGCAGGAATGCAGCCATTCAAGATGCTCTCGATGATGCAGCTGTAGAACTGTTCGAGAATCTGGGGGACCATGACAAATCTTTTTAGCCTCCTAAGATGGGAGAGGTTCTGACAAGCTCTCTGCGGCAATGACTGTGTGTGTGTGTGTGTGTGTGTGTGTGTGTGGAACACATTAATTTCTTGGTGACCCCCAAAGAACTTGAAGCTGTCAAGCTCTCCAGTTCATCCCCAATAAAATGGATAGTCGCTTTCTTACCCCTCCTTTTCTTGTAATCCACAATCAGCTCGTTGTGATCAGGCCTACCATCACTGTGTTGTCAACAAACTTGATTATAGTGCAGGTGTTGTGTATTGCCACAGTTGTGGGTCAGGTCCCTGACACGGACATGTAAGTGATCACTGTAGGAGAGTCATAACCTATACTCACATTAATGAAGCCAGTGACTGCTGTTGTAAACTCATCACTGTTACTGGATGGAATGCTGCCTCTGGGTGTACATTTTCCAGAGTGTCTTTGGCTGTACAATTGAGTTTAACCCTCTGATGCCTCTGAGGCATAATCAGTGCCAGTAATCCATATGCTGGAGGGGCTAGAAAGCGGCCCAGAGATTCCTTTCAGATACAAAGTGTTTTCATTTTAACCTATGATCACCTTTCACAAGAGCAAGCATGACATAGTAAATTATAAAATAATAACATGTTTAACTGCCAGTATGTCCAATGGCGTTGCTTCAGTGCACACAGAAAAGAGTTCAACAGGTCGTTGTGCACATCGACAAGAGTTCAGCAACAGGGTAAAATCACTGGGAGTTACACAGACACAGGAATGCGGCCAAGGTGTACTACTTTTCACAGGCATTGTTGTCTCTGCATGTCCTCCTCATAAATCTTTTGATGCAGTCAGCCAGGGATTAGATATTAGATTATCACCACTGGAGCGTAACTAAAGGTGGGTCCGTTGCCAGGACGTCTATCTTTTCTACTGATTGGAATGTACTGGGCAAACACACATTCATGCACCCACGTGCGTGCACAACCACACACACACACACACACCCACACACCCATTTTAAATGCTTTATTTCAATGCACAAACAACATTCAAAAAATGTAAAAGGTTATGAATATCTCCACATGGTGTTTTTTTCATAACATGTTTCTCTCTGTAGGAGATTTGAACATTATTAGTTTAATCATGTACTTGATTCGGTGATCATACGTTGGCTGATTTGGTTTTGCAACATAGCCATACTGTAGGAATGCCAATTTCTCCCTGCATTCTCTGTCCTCTTTGGTCACCAAGTGATGGTTGAATGGTGTCTTCAATAAAATGTATCACACATGCACTCCTGCTCATTCTGTATCTAGGTGAGAGTGTGCTGTATTTGCAGCGGTCTATTATTAGCTACGAGCCAAACTGTGGCCAGTGAGGCTGCTTTCTGAAGAAATACACAGTGTTCCCTGGCAGTTAGATTTAAATGCATATATAAATGTCAGTTTAGCATGTGCCTAGAAAGAATGTGCTAATTAATGCAATTGGGATGGTGAGGGTGCTTGATGGGAGAGGTCATGTTACAACCAATGGTCCTCATACCTCTGTAGTAATTCCTGTCTCCAGGAGGGCTGCAACCACATACGCCGTCAATGAGATCTTTCCATGGATTCCTCCCTTTAGAGGATTAATAACACTGGTTAATGATGTTCATAAAACACACACTTACACACATAGGTGCACACACATATCATTTCTGGAAAGTGAGCAAATCTTTAAAATGGAACTCCACCCCCTAATGCCCATTGCAGGTTATTATACCCACTGGTCCCATAATGGACAAAATGGAAATGTGTGGTGCTTTTTATAACCGTTTTGCCTCAACTGGCCACCTTTTTGAAAACAGTGTCTGCAAATTCCTCAAGAAGGAGCTTATGTCACTTAAAAATTATTGCAGAGAATTATGTAACAACTGACACAGTACATCTACACTCAGCAAGGCACATAAAACATCAAAGACATAACATGAAAGAAATTCAGATAAAGACGATAAATATTCAACAGGGGCTGATTGACTGTTTTCTGAATGAATATACTTTTAACCTGTATTTCTAACTTGATAATTGTTATTGGTGTTACCCATAACACCTGGAAAGCAACATGTCCTCACCCTGCATAAGGGACGAGAGCTTTCTAATAAATTCTGCAAAATCTCCAGTCCATATTGTTAAGCCAAGGTATTGGAATCCCTGACCAACAGTTAGCTAATATCGGTTTTACATTTTCTATCTAGTTTCAACAAACTGCAATGTCATTTTCATTTTGGTAGCACTGACAGCATCGTTTTCTGATGGTGTCAAGTGTAGTTATTCCTAACAAAAGGTATACCGCAGGGGTCAATTTTGGGACCTGTTCGGTCTACATTTTAATCATTTAGCTGACACATTTTTTACCTATAGGGCTAAAATTATACTTTTTTAAATGGGTGGCGAGAGACAATTTATGAGCCAATTGGAAGCTGGGGATGATTTGATAGCCGTAGTGATATGAGAGCCAGATTGTAGCATTGGGACTGACAGGTCTACATTTTACATTTTATCCCTAATCTCTTAATGAGTTCCACAGGATTTTTGGTGACTCTTCCATCTCATAGACCTCTCATGGGACCATTAGCCATTCTATGTATTCAATTTATTCCTGAACTAGCACACCTGAATGCCCTTATCAACTAATCATCAAGCCCCTTGACGCTGGATTCAGCTGAGCTAGTTCAGGGCAAAAACAAAATTGTGAGGCATCTGGGAATCCCCAGGAGAGGTTTGTGAACGAGTGTTCTAGATGGCACTCTGCGCAGGGCAAATTCCATTTGATTATCTAATGCATCGAGACTTGATCTTTGTACCAGAAGGAAGAGTGCCCCCTACTGGGCTTTAAAACTGCCTCCAGCAGCATCTGATCTCCCATCATGGGGCCAATCAGGTCTGACACTGCTTAGCTTTAGAGGTAAGACAGAAGCGGGATTCAGGATGTTTTGCTACTGGTTTACTATTCATTTAATGTACAGTATCTATTAAATCCTGTGATATTGATGTGTCTACAGTACAGTTATATATGCAAAAGCATCATATATATTGGCCAAGATATGTTAGAGCTGCAACCAGGTTTTCACATTGGTTTCAACATTGGTTGGTTATCTCATTGAGCAGGTTCTCACCAATACATATCTAAGCATTTGGATTCACAAAGATCTAACAAGTATGAATTATGAGTATGACTCTGTAGTGATCTCAGTGGAGGTTTTAAAGCTACACATTTGTGGAATTTCCAGCCATACTCCTTGTGTCTTAATTCCATGATGCCACTTGGGCAGTTTAAGACCCAGATGTTAGAAGTGAGATGTGTTGAGTGAGAGTTTTGATTATTTGAAGAGATTTTGTGGTATTGACACTTCTGGATGGTTCCTATGAATAAATCCAAGTAAAATAAACAAAAAAAAAAAAAACACAGACCTGCAGGTCTTTATTGAGGATGCGTCCCATGGCGGGGAAGGAGCCTTCCTCTCTTTGGTGGTTGATGAGCCACGCCTTGGCAGCACGCAGCTCCTCTGGGTCAATAAAAATGAACCCACGAGACTGAGCAAAGGATTTCAACACAAACGCTGTCAGCCTTGAGAAAGGAGACAGAGACAGAGAGAGAGAGAGACAGAAAGAGACAGAGAGATAGTTATTGGATCTCTTTCAAGCATGTGCTGACATATCTTTCAAAAGTACTTCTCAAACTTCACATTGGAGTTCACATAAACAATTTGAATGGGGTGAAATATTCCCAAACAAGTCACACTCTTTAAATCTCTCAACAGCAATAACAATGCATTTGATGGTTACCAGTTATGCTATGAAATTTTGAACTTCATCAAAATCCTGTCAGATAAAAACAGGCCAACTGAAAGAAGGCAGGCTAGAGAAAGCTAGAGAAAGCAGTTGAATATAAAAAGTAGAAGTTGGAGGAGTGGATAAAGTGGAGATTGCCACCACAGGATACAACAGCTGTTCTCTCAATAAAGAGGAATTTCACAAGGCTAAATCAAGTATGTTTCTGCATGTCAGAATATCCAGCCTGTTACCAGCACAAATGCGTAAATATGGTACAAAAATGCGTCACATAATCATGAAAACAGACAGACAGAAACACAGATATTTCAATTCAAAGACAGACAGACATACACACAGACATATACAGTGTTTTGATATTTGGCCAACATGGGGGTTGGAGGAAGGAAGAAGCCTCTGCTCTCAAAAACAAATATCAAGACACAACTGCTGTTTTCTGGACAATACCTGGTTAAAGACCAAAACTACTGGAACAATGTGCTCTGGACAGATGAGTCAAAGGAGTTGTTTGGGTGCAATGCCAGACACTCATGTTTGTCTAAAGACAAACACAGCCTTCAAACAGAAGAACCTCATACCAACTGTAAAGCACAGAGGAGGTGGCATTATGGTTTGGGGCTGCTTTGCTGCCTCAGGACCTGGCCAAACATGCCATCATTGAGTCAACCATGAATTCTACATTGTACCAGAGAATTCCTGAGGAGAACGTGAGGCCATCTTTCAAAAGGCTGAACCTGAACTGAACTGAACATGGACATTGCAACAGGACAATGACTGAAAACACACAAGCAAAGCTACTTCAGAATAGCTCAAAAAGAAACTGAGGGTTACGTAATGGCAATTTAAGTGCAAAAAAAGAGCCATGCACAGGGTGTGTTAACTTTTTCATATGACTAATTCTACAGAGATATTTTTGGGAACTGCAGGGGCAGAATTAAGCACCATGCTGATTGATTTTCCATTTCTTGAATACAACGCATTCACCTAAGCATCATGTCACTGAAGCATTTAGCTAGGCATCAACAGTGTGATGCTAATGTTCTCATCACTTAAGTGCCATGTCCGTCCTGACAGTGTATTAACTAAGATGTCATGTCAATCTGTTTGCTGAATGTCATGTCTCTACCCACCAATTAATGCAATGTATTAAGGTGTCATGTTTTCTAAGGCATTCCTTTTAGGAAATTCATAACAGATTGTCCATTATTTCATATTGCAGCATCCCAAAAGTACTGAGAATTTATACATACAGCCACCCTTGGAGGTGGATTTTGACCTGGAGGTTGTAATCTGGAATCACAGCAGGATTTACAGAAGAGAAGAGACCCACAAAAAGGTCAGTGGTGATGGCAGAGGTACTTGGCTAAGGTAATAACCACACATGCATACATAAACAACTGCCCTTAGTGAAACCAGCACATTCTAGCCAATACTCTTTAACTACAGACCGGCAATCCATTACAGCATCCTCCCTAGAGCAGCCAAATGATGAGGCAAACTACTTACCATAAAACAGGGAAATAAATTATTAAAATGCTTTTTCCCTGAACTTATATTTGGGACGTAACGTAACTTAAGGAACAAACTAATCGAGAGTAGAAAAAGGTCTCCTACCAGGTCCTAAAAGTTCTATCGCCCCAGGGAAGGAGCAGGGATGGAGCCTTAAGCCAGCAGGAATGTTGATGATGTTAAGTAATACTGTGTCAACTGCCAGGCCCAGGAGAGAGGTGCTGGGTAGTGTAAAGAAGATTTAGTGGGCAAGGAAACCCCACAGACAGGGCTGATTCCTCCACTCTGTCCCCCTCCCTCTGTAACGTTTCCAGGGTGTTTAGGAAGTAGGCGCAGGCAGAAAGGAGATTGCCAAAAACAGGTAAGCTTAATCCAAGAAGAACTTAAGCAGCATACACAATGCTTAACTGAACTCATACTGTAGGCCTCCTAACGAGACCATGAACCCGCTACAGCGCCACATACAACCACAAATCCCAACAATGAACAGAAGAAACGACAGAACTAAATACAAGGACTAACAAGACAACACAAAACAGGTGGGAGCAAACACAGGTGAACAACATGGACTAAGTAGCTCATAAGGACAGGAACTCCAAATAAGGACATGATGCTAACAAGCAAAGAAACCAACAAAACAAAAACAGGGACTGGAACGATCTCGTTAGGCTGGAATCGTTACACCCTCATTCCTCTTCCCTGGTAATGCAGTTTGGGTAGGTTGTTGACATGTTGTATTGGATACCACATTGAGGAAATTGGATCCTGGAATGTCAATCAAAGTTTTTATAATAGCCTACAAAAATGACAAAAACATGACAAAAGAGTGTTGTTAACAACGCCTATCTACTGGTTATATACTGTACGTAGAAGCAGGTTTTATATCTGATTTTGTTTTTGTCAAGTATTAAAAAAACGGTTAGAGTACAAAAAGTCATTTTTTTCTACATGCAAGAATTATACAGCTCCGGGAAAAAATGAAGAGACCCCTGCACCTTTTTCTTTCCTTTCCAAAAAAGTTGAAAAGGAAAGTTTTGAGTGAGGAACAGAAGCGTTCAATTCGTAGTGGTCTCTTAATTTGAACCCTTCTGTTCCTCACTCAATATCTTCCTTTTCTACTTTTTTGGAAAGGAAAGAAAAAAGTACAGTGTTTTTTCCGGAGCTGTATTTTAAATCTTTTAAGTAATGATACCTTATAAAAGTTACTTTTAAAATGTAGTCTTTTTCTCAAAGGCAGTTGGTGCAGTCATTTTTAGCTTGAATTAGTGATAGTGCTATGTTATTGGTCAAACCACAAAAGAGCACACGTCATAAATGCACGCAAGCACACACTAAGGCTTTAAAGCAGTGCTTGTGAGAGGGCAGAGAAATGGTCACCATGCCGACGCACACGCAGATAACAAATTCTCCTTTTTAACATTGTAAACACATCTAGTAATCAAACACCAAATTCTTGCTACAATCACCCATGTCCGTCACGTGCCTGTTTTGCATTGGAATGGATATACATGGTTGAACACAACACAATATGTTAGTTCTCTCTGCTAACCGGTCCACTCCAGGCCCATTGCCAGATCTATCTCCTTCAGAGAAAAATGTAATGCCAGCCTCAACATGTCCTGTGTGTATCTAAGCAGGCACAGCTAACAGGCCCAGAGTGTGGATCGGTGAACCCTTCCAACAGGCTGCATATTCACCCCAGGCCAGAGTATTTAAGTAGGCTACAGGGATTGAGGGAGTGGAGGGTGGTGGTGACGATTGCAGCAGTATGTGTCTCTCATTGGAACCAGACGGAGGCAGGTATGTAAGCGATGCCGGAAGAAGCGCTGCCAGGTCCGGTCTGGGGCCACAACACCCCCTGCCTTGGCAAAAACATCTTGACACAACACGGTGAAAAACACACAAACACACACACACATACAGCCACATCTGCATCTGCCTGAGAGGCAGGTAATGGATATTGATGAGAACCAGTTCATCTTCACATTCCTCCTCATCATCAGAGGTATAGCGTTCCACCCACAGGGACGGACCGAGAGACAGCAGCACAGCAGAGTAACGTAGTGAGGGGCTGCGGGCCTTGGCATCACCCAGACCCAACATTAGCGGACAAAGACATAAGTGCCTGTGTCATTATGTACAATCTTTTCATTAAGCCCAGCAATTTCCGCTTAGATACATTTTTACAAGCTGGAATACATTAACACTGCATTAAGAGTGTTGTAAACCTGCCCATAAATGACCTGCACTAATGAATAACCCTGGAGCCCAAATTAAAGGTAGGTTGTTCTGACAAATAAACACCAAGCTGATGGATTAATAAAGTGTTTTTTGCTATGGACTTACATAAGGTTCAACATTGGTTCCTGCCATGTTGCCCATGGCCAACACTTACATTCACCGTTACACTTCATATCTTCTTAACATCCTCTTCCCGCATTTGATGGTTTCAAGGGTTTCTCATGGAAAAATTTAATGTTATTACCAATTACACTGAAACAGTGATTAAATTGCTTTGGACAAGGCATGCTTAGTCCCAGTTTATTGGACATGTTGAAAGGCAAAATAATTTTTTTTGTGTTAAGTACGGACCTTGGGTTAGCATTCCCCCTGGGTTAACACAGACTTCTTACAAAGGTGCTGTCTCACCCATGGGGCCAAAACAACTAGAGGCCATTCTGTTCCGTGAGCATTAAACCTCTTTACCAGCACACACTGCCTTGAGCCCCATAGCTGCCTTGGGGAAGCAATTAGGAGTTTGTGTATGATTTTTTCTGAGTTTATTTAACCTACTGTTTCACAGTCTGAGCTCTAGTAAATATAATAATACCCGCCACAGCTAATAAATCACCCCGAAAGTATGCAATCTTATTGAATATGCAAGCGGAACACTGGAGCGTCTTATGAACTCCGCATTCACTATTTCAAATATTAGGAGATGGTCATGGCCACATGCCTGCCCCCAGGGATGTGTAAACATTCAGTTAAATACAGGAACAGGGCATGAATGTTGACCATGCGTCTACAAGCTACTGATAGTAGCCCATTGTTTCAGTCATCAACCCCCAGGCAAGGGTAAGTGGTGGAGGAGCGGTATGCAGTTTTAATCTGTATACCATCTGGAGGCCATGGAAGTGGATGTAAGTAGATGTCTTACTGAAGGATTGTAACCCTACTTTGAGTAAATTGAAGATGACTGACCACATGCTTCCAGAGGAGTCCCTCTCTCCAAAGGCACTGTAGGATCCATCCTGGCGCTTATAGGTCAGCTGTCTCTGGTAGCCTGGTAAAGAGGCGGGGGAGATGGATGTATAGCGATCACTACTCGGAGTCCCTTAAGAACTGATGCATAACTCACAGCATGCACTGATTTCGATGGGAGATATGCAGGGAAATCTGATGAACCACATGACAGGTCCAAAGCCCTTGATAGATTTAAACCCGTCCAATGGTTTACCTTGCAGCAGGTAGTCTGTGGCCTCAGCCTCCACCTCGCTGCTGAGCTGCCTGGTCTTCTGCAGGTACTTCAGGACAAAGACGTTGGGGGCAAAGTGGATCATGTTCTGCTCTCCACAGCCAAAGGGCAGTCGTAGCAGCTTGTCCAGGTTGTTGAGAGTGGGGCCCATCACGTCCCCTGACACATTACAAAACACAGTACAGAAACAAGTCAGCAACACTGCAATAGCAACACACATGTAGTTTTAATGAGACAACCAATTCCTGACAGGAGCGCAGTACCAGTACTTGTGAGGAACAGTTTACTGGTTCCAATTTAAGTTCCAATTTATGACTTACACTTATTTATTTAAAAAAATATTATTTGGCATTTTGGCTAATCTCATAGCATTAATAAACATAAATCTGTAGAAGTAGACAGACCAAATTTAGGATTTAGGTCTATAGTATGTAGTGTCAGCCATGCATCAGAATGGTACTGGGAAGTTCATGAAAACATCAGGGAAAATCATCAAGTAATAACTGACAGTAGAAAAGAAGACACACATTGCGAAAATAGCGATTTTGCTATTTTATTTTCTATTTTCAGTTCCTTTAATATGTCATACACAGCTTGTGATTGTCATTGAGAAAAACAGATGACACATGCATATTCCTGAGTCATAGATTTATTTTTTATGGTTAAAACAGCAAATAAGCATTCTGTTCTCTCTATGGGTCAATAAAAAATGTTGTTCAATGTATTAACTGGAGCTGAATTGTTTTCACCTTTTTTATGTCAAAAATTCACCGGTTATGCAAAGCAGATGTAGTGGTCATGACCTCTGTTTTAGCTTTTAGCCCAGCAATAGCCATTTTGAATTCCTATATACATGTGGCACACAGTTTGTGGAGTGGATAGATACGCTACTGTCAGGGGTTTTCCACCATGGTTGCAACGCATTTAGGTACGGCGGCCTCAGAGAAAGTATTCCAGCCATTAGTTGGCTTACCACTGGACATCGCCACACAAAAACATTTGAATTCAGAATAACTATTTGCTGCAAGAGGAGTGAGAGAAAAAGGGTAGCACTATTGTGCAGGTCGTGTGATGTGATTTCGGCAACAGGTAGGCCCTACAAAGTGACAATCGACAACAGACTTACTATTTAGCCTAAAAATATGTAGCTAGCTTGGCTAGTAATCGTGCTGGTAAATGCTTTGCCAGTTAAGTTTCCACCAATGTAAATATTTGAATAGAAAAATTGACACGTCTTCCTACTGTGCATTTAGGTCTCCCTTGATTTATGGTTGTAGATAAACATACTGGACCACAAAATAGGTTTTCCAGAGCTCACTCCAAGGAAAAAATATGTGTTTAGGCTATGAGGATATACTATTGTTCATTAACACCATCGGCTCAAGAATGCGTTCACGAAACATAATTCAAAACAACATTGTTGTAGGCTACTTTAAGAATTATGAAAATGTATGCTTTTCAAAAAGTTAGTCAGGATAAGAGTGTCTGCTAATTGATTTGTCCAGCAGACAAAAGATCCAGAAATGACACACAAGCCACTCTGTAACAAAAAGTAACAGAAGTTGTAAAAGTGAAAGAGGCCTCACTAGCTACTAGCATGCCTCCTCACCTATCATGGAGGCGGTGGCGGTCTCAGAGCCAGGCACCACATTGTGAGGGATGCCCAGGGTGAAGGCCTCGTTGTGGTTCTCATCAGAGTCCTCCTTCCTCCAGATCTTAAACTCCCCCACTGAGCCCCAGCCCGTGGAAAAACCAATGTGACGCACCTGGCCAGGGAGGGTGCCGGACCATTGCAGGATCATCGACTCATTGGATGGCTGCAAGCCATGTCCCACCTTTCAGAGAAACAATTGGTTAGAGGTTTTTGAAGTTCTTTTTTTACTGAAGTTAAACAGTGAAATTAAAGAACTTGACCCAGGAATTTTTGATAGCAGTGAAATGTGAAATGCCAGATACCTATAAAAGCCAGATTGGATATACAGTGCCTTCGGGAAGTATTCATTCTGCTTTACTTTCTCCATATTTTCTTTTGTTATAGACTTAATTTATAATTATTAAAGATGTAATTGCTAAAAGCATTGAAAGTTCCGAGGTTCTCTTGTCAGATGAGACCAAAATCAAACTATGATGCCTGAATGCCAAATGCTACATTTGAAGTAAATAAGGTACAGTTGATCACCTGGCTAATACCATCCCTATGGTGAAACATGGTGGTGGGAGCATCATGTTATAGGGATGCTTCTCAGCGGTAGGTACTGGGAATCTGGTCAGGATTGAGGGGAAGGATGAACAAAGCAAAATAGAGAAGATCTTGAAGAAAATCTAATCACAGTGCACAGTTCCTAAGACTGGGGTGTGGAGTCATCTTTCAGCATGACAACAACCAAAAGTACACAACATAGATGACGCTGGAGTGGCTACAGGACAAGCATGTGAATGTGCTTGAGTGGCGCAGTCACAGCCTAGACTTGAACCTCATTGAACATCTACAGGGAGACATGAAGAACGCAGTTCACAGAAACTCCTCATCCAATCCGACAGAGCTTGAGATCTATAAGTAAGAACTGGAGAAACTGTCCAAATCCAAGTGAGCAAAGCCGGTAGCTGGCAAAACTGGTAGAAGAATACCCCAAAAGATTTAAAGATGTGATCACTGCCAAAGGCGATGCTACGAAGTTATTGAATAAAGAGTCTGAAAACATTTACAATGTAAAACAGAATATATTTCTGGGGCGTTCTGAAAGAAGTGGCAGAAATTGCTAAAAATGTGTTTTCACTTTGTCATTATGTGGTATTGTGGGTTGATAAAGGAAGTCAGTCAAATTCATCAAAATGTGGAGAAAGTGAAAGCACCTTAATACTTTCCAAAGGCACTGTAAATGTGGTCCTAAATTACACCAAGACCAGATATCTAATAATAACAGGGTAGAAAAAGTAGTAAGTTTATGCTAAACAGAGTAAGACAATATAAAAATACTAGAAACCAATAATATTTTGTGTTGCTTGTGCATTTACAAATCCTATCCACATAGTCCATTGCCAAGCGTTGGCAACAACAGTCTCCATCACCTTTTTCCAACATCCATTCAGTCCTTGGTTGCAAATGAATTATAGCCCCTTGGGTATTTCTAGGCATTTTGTAGTCACATTAAACCAATGACCATGCAGAGCTGAACATGGCTCATCAAACCGAAATGCAATCAGTCACTAGAAAAATAAATGAATCTTATTGGGCCATACTGGGTTCTAGTGCGGGCTTTTAATTGCTCCCTTTGGTGAATGGTGCGAGGCTAATGCAGGGTTCAGGCCCGTGTGCCTGGCAGCGCCATTCGGACGCCACGGATCACCGAGTGTCCTCACTGACATCAGCCTGTTAAGCGTGACCTCACAGGCATGTCATTAAAAGTGGCGCCAGCCCTCTTGACTACACATCCCCTGTGCCTGCCCAGTCTAACAGTCCCCCTGGAACTTCACTCACTGCCCCTACTCACTATTACCTGCTGGTTGACTGGCTGGCTGTCTGGCTGACTGGCTGACTGAGGCTCTGTTAAAGACGCAACACCGGATTTGTATAGGAATCAAATCCCAGAACGTATTGTATAGAATAGATGCTCTAATGTCCAAAAGAGAAGGAACAACATTCCCCTCCTCTCACCTGCACCACGCCATCCTCCCAGCTGACCCAGAAGCTGCGAAACTCATCCCAGGAGAGGATGTCCGGTGTGGAGGCACTGACCACTGGCTCGCCCATCTTGCCGAGGGAAATCCAACTGCGGGTGTTCTGTCTGCCCCCAAGCACAATCTCCAGCATCTCGGCACTGTCGTGGGGCCCGGGAGAGAGGGCGAAGTGGGCATCGTTGTGGGTCTTCACGGCCACCTCGAAGCGGGTCATCTTAGCCGGCTTCTTGACATACTGATACTCATACTTGTTGGGTGTGGAGATGTGTATCCGTTCTGTGAATGGAAATGTCAGATTTACAGAAGGTTACGGCCAGTGCAGGAAATAAACCAGACTGTGTTGAGGCGTTGGCTAACACTCAAAATGAATTTGCTGGTGGTGAAGGGTGGTCCAGCGCTCTAGGCCACTGCAGCATGGGTTCCATTCCAGCCTACTGCTATTTCAGCACACCCTCCTCTGTCTTTCCCCCTTTCTGTCAATAAAGCATAAAATTCCCCCCATAAATGTTATTAATTAGCTATTATACCTGTTGTAGCCGTAATACGACATAGAACTCCATACTGACCGTTGGGGCAGAAGAAGACGCTGTAGGTGTACTCTCTGGGCAGGCCCTCTGGCTGCGGGGGGAGACAACATGTTAGAGCCGACATCCCTCCCAGCTATACCAATCATTTACTGCCCATCTCAGCTGTCCATCCTCTCTCTCGTACCTCCACCAGGACACTCCTGCGGACATAGTCAAGGCCAGTGGGGGTCCTCCTGTCCTCCAGGTCATCTGTGTTTTTGCCTGTTTTTGTTGCTTGGAGTCCGTCAGAACAGCAGCCAGGCTCGCTATAAGCAATGGCCCGCGCTATATATGAAAACAAAGACACAATTCGCCTCGTCATATGTCTGCATATTTGTTTTGCTCCTAAGTTCCCACAAATATTTAAAGTACACATTTGAATTAAAAACACATTGAATAATCAGCCAATATTGTATAGTTTAAATATAAAAACTGTTGGGTAATCCATGCATTTGTTAACACCCCATACATCTATGAACAATAAAATACCATGCTGCAAAACATCAAATAATACGGTTGTCAAAGAACATGTAGTTCCCTTTACCGCAGAGCACATTGGAGCTGTGGCTGAGTGACAATGTGTTCTCTGTATGTGTGTAGTGAGAGGGAAAGACAAGGGGCCAGGGTGAGAGCTGCAGGGGGCCCATTGACCGCCAGTGACCTGAAAACTGATCAACATGCCACTGAGTGTCAGTGCAAGGCCCTGGCTGCCCCCCCCCCCCCCCCGCTGGTGGCCCGCTTTGTTCTCAGATGTACTTTTGAGGGGACTCTTTTTATCTCTGGATGACCAGATCACATATGCCTCAGGTCCTTAACCAGGACAGAGCCTCCCGGACAATCAGTGCATTTCGAGGTAGAAAGGGAGAAGCATTTGTAGCCCTCCCCAGGGATTCCCCACTCTCCAGTAATGTGTAGCAGGGCTAACCTGTGATGTTGGCAGAGCCCAGCTCAGTGAAGGACAACACGATGGATGTGGGAGTAGCCTCTCCTGGAGCCACACACTTCTTCCTGGTCAGGTGATGCTTCCCAGGGTGGCCGACAAACTTGATGCCTTTGGGAACAGTAACCTTTATATGGACCTGAAAAAGATAAAGATGGAAAGGGAGAGAGAGAGAGAGAGAGAGAGAGAGAGAGACAGAGAGAGAAAGAGACAGAAGGTGAGAGACACAAAACATACACAAAAACACACAAAAACACACACACACACACACACACACACACACACACACACACACACAAAAGGCAAGGCCCTATGTTAAGACAACAGAGATAGATTTCTTCTGACAGGACATGATTGCGTCATATCTGCTCCCCGGTCCTTTCTTCATGTAGCGTGACCTCCTCAAAGCTCTTAAAGGATTTTGGGGAATTTCGAATCACATTGCACATTTTCCCTGCTCACTGACTCATGGGTCTCAAGCTCACTGAAGGATTAAGTTCCACTCATCATCCAAATTTCACAGAGGGCTCTGTAATACACTCAGAACTGTTCTTCATCCACACGCTACAAGTTGTACATAACTTTCGAGGAAATATAAGAATCACATGTTTTCAGGCGAACATCAAAGTGAGGGCTTCACTGGCCTGCATAATCACCTAACATGACGTTAAAGCATAGAAGTGCCTTTCCACAGGCTCTTCTGCCAACACCGTGATGTCATTGCTGTAAACCGGATGATGGACAGACTTTTGGTCTTGTTAGGAGTAGATTGTTCTGCTCTGAGCGCACATATTTCTAGACGGTTGTCACGGTTTAGCGTCGCACCCCCGATCTACCCTTTTGCTCTAACGTTCACCTCTGCGCAGGCAGACAGGTAATGGAGATGCTTACCTCGGCGCAGACAGACAGGTAGTTGTAAACAGTCAGCGGGACTTTGGTCTGCTCCCCGCGGGTCACACTGTACGGGAGGGTGAAGTCCACAAAGAAGGGCTTGAATGTAAGAAGCTCCACCTTCTTGGCAAGGCCCAGCCCCTTTTCCACTGACAAGCCAATAGCTTCTGTCACCCAGGTGGTAATGGAGTCGGGAACATCCAATTGCAACTCAGCTTCCCCGGTCACATCACTGCCAAAAAAGATTTTAAGTAGAAAAAAAATTGAAACACAAAGTGGGGTGCAGACTTTTGACCCAATAGCTTGTTTCAGACAGAATATGGGAGGTCAGGAACTCAGCTCACTTGTGTTACAGGAACACCTGTAACTTCTTCCACAACACATTTCAATATACAGGTGTGAAAAACAGGCAGGTGCTCAGTAAAACTGTTGTAAATGAATGAGATCATCGTTGGCTACCCGTACTGAGGTCGGTTTTGGCCGGCACAAAGTATAATAAACATGCTAGGAAATGACTAACGGCCTTCCCTTTGATCACCCTAAAACTACTTCAATACAGTCAATAAGGGAAATCAAAGTGTTGGATTGAACATTGAATAATGCAGAGCATACCGTAACTCGGCCCAAAGGAATCGAGCATTATGGAAATCTATGCCTAGTTTATTTATATTGGCTGGAAATGAATGGAAGGAGCTGTTGAGAAAGAAGATGTGTGTTCCAAGACAATCCTGTTCAAATGAGCCACATTCACACCCACTGGGAGAAAATGCTGGACAGCCAAAGGGTGGTGAAATACCCCTTACAAATATGTGCTACCCCACCCTGTCCTCCATCCTAAATGCTTACAGATCTGGAACACCACCAAGTCCCATTTAAACACCCACAATCGGATGCAGCTGAAACCATCTTCATCCCCTCACAAACACACACACACACAAAAGCAAACCCACGCAGAAACACACACGCCCTGATGTGGGTATTCCAGTACCTGACATTGAGGCAGTGCCACACCCAGGTCTCTGGGAAGAATGTCCGCCTGCGCTTCTCTGCTCTGCAACAAACACACCACAATCTGACATCAGTAGTGGCCATCCAATACGGATTTGGATGCAATAATCATTCATTGAAAAACTGATTGATTTTTAAACGCTTGCTGACATGTGTATGTTCTTCTCAGGGATTCAGACTGAAGTCTGTAAAGTCCGACACATTTATGGTCACCATCTAAACAACCACTGTCAATACGTTACAGTCCACCTTCTTCTCCATGTACTAGTAAATAGTGGGCACAGTGACTGGTTGTATTAGGCAAAAAAATATTCCTGTATGTCTTTAGCTACCTGGGCACAGTGACAAATTCTAATTGGCAAAGACTCGGGTAAAGGTCTTTAGCTGCTTAGGCCCAGTAACATGTTATGATGAGCAAAAACCTGACTTAATGTCTATCGCTGCCTGGGCACAGTGATGAATTCTAATGGGCAAAAACTTGGCTTCATGTCTGTAACTACCTGGACACAGTGATGAATTCTAATGGGCTAAAGCTTGGCTTCATGTCTGTAGCTACCTGGACATAGTGATGAATTCTAATGGGCAAAATCTTGGCTCCGTGTCTGTAGCTACCTGGGCACAGTGATGAATTCTAATGGGCAAAAACTTGGCTTCATGTCTGTAGCTACCTGGGCACAGGGCGAGAGTGCATAGCTGCCACCAGTGTGGATGTGTGTGGCTGAAAGGCAGGAACGGCCTCGTCCGTGTACATCTCCTCACTCTGTCTGTGGTTCAGACTCACCATGTCAGTCATCACCACAAGACCAGTCTCCTGTTACACAGTACACACATACCCAACCACATTTATGATTACCTATAAAAGCCCCCACAATATGCATACACACAACCATTGTAAAGATTATCACGGCTCATGTGGTTGTCCCGTCCTTGTCCACCTGGTTGTGCCTAAGGTTTCTGGGCACAGCCCTCCTACATTTATACCCACTGACCATGCAAAAAAACATGCAAAAATATTGATTTCACCCAAAAAGGTCAGGTATTCCTATATTCTTCACCCAGCATAGCCAGAACAGGCCTGGCCACCCCTAAGAGTCTGGCTCCTCTCTAGGTTTCATCCAACCAATCCAACTAGGGAAGTTTTCCCAGCCCCTGTGCATCAATTCCTTGTAGTTGCTTGCTCTTTGGTGTTTTAGGCTGGGTTTCTATACAAGCACCTTGTGACAAGTGCTGTTAAAAGGGCTTAATAAAATACATTTGATTGATTTGATTGATCTAGACCAGTGGATCTCAAATGGTGTCTGACAAAAATGAAAACACCAGCCTGAACCACTAATACCAGGTAGAAGGTGTGTAGATATTAAAATGAATTTACAGTACATTTACATAATTACATTCTTAATTATATATATTTTTTCAATCACAGTAAGTGATTGAAAAAATAAGTGAATCACACGCAAGTGAGCTTGCCAACATTCTTCATTAAAGAGAAAACCCACCGCTTGACACTGGGCTTGTTTACATTACAAGAGGGAAAATAAAACACTAGATAGAATTATCTTAGTTTGCATAACCATTTCCAATAGAGTTTGAATTTACACCGGCATGTTTAAGATGTTCCACGCACGACTGCGGCCACAAACCAAGGGAAAATCGAGCAATAAGTTTGCACACTGCAGAGAAACTTGATACAGTTCCAACACAGTTGTCTTCACACGTGCAAAACTACGAGGGGGGGGGGCTCTATTAAACATGTGAGGCACTCTACCCCCCGGGAGGTGGCATCTCAAGCTATCAATATCAGCAAGTTTACACAACAAAATAATCTAGCGTTTCGAGTCTTCTTCAATTTGTATTGAAAAATGTAGTGTAATATAAACAAGCCCACTGTTTGGGGTGTTTTCAGTTGATGTTGCTATTGGCCATGACATAAAGAATAGCCTAGTTACAATATTTTCTCTTGATTTGAAAAGACTACAGCCAGATGGGAGCCGTGTTCTCAGTCTCAAAGATAGCCTTTTCAAAACAGGAGCGATATTAGCCTCAGGATTTCGCTAGCTAATCTAAATTATTTTTTATATTTACTGTCAATATGGGATAAATGAAAAGTTTTCAAGGCAAAAACCAATTGGGTCGTGACTGAAACTACTTGGTGCCAATTGAATCCTAAGGCAAAACCAATTGTGAACCTGTGATCTGGACTGAAGCTTATGTCATGTCAGGTGGTCTGTAAGTGGTTGTTATTCTCACCGTGAAGGCAAAGCGGGCATCTTTAGTGATTTCCCAGTGCCATGGGAACACTGAAGAACGCCTCCGTCGCTTAGATGACAGCCCTGGCCACCAGAAGTGGCCGTCATCTTTGGGTACTCCGAAGGCATCGGACACGTCAAAGTCTGCCAGTTCTTTAAACACCTACAGAATAGTGGACATGCATGGATTATGTTCATTTCCTGTCTGATTGTAGTTTAGTGGTACTATAGGTTACAAACAAGGTGAAGGGAGAGAGACCTTGTCTGGACTGAGCTGGAAGTCTGGTTTGAGAAGGTAGAGGCTCTTGTCCACAGTGCCGACACATATGCAGGAGCCCTTCTCACCAATAACGCGCAGACTGACTGGGTCACCTGGCATCGACTTGTTGGCGGACAGAGACACAGACACCTACAGACAGGCAAAGAAAAGATACATGAATCACGTTTGCTCTGTATAGTCATCCACAGAGAGGTTCAGCTGACCTGTGAGAGGCTGTGTGTTGCAGCCTTAGTTGAAGCCTGATCTATTTATGGTCAGGAGTTAACAATTAAACGCAGGGCTGGTAGACGGAGAATGACAGCCCCTAACCTTTCACACCAGTTTTCACCAGTTTTCACACAAATGCCCAAATTAGCCCTGTTTAATGTGTTCCAATGGCCTCCTTTCTTCAGCTCCTAACCTAACCCCTCATCATCTCCCCACAAACATACACACATAAACACACGCAAATACACAAATGACGGAATTACATTCAAAGTGAGGACTGGAATTGTAGTACCCGAAATGTAAGATTTGCTCGAACTAACCCTAACCTTCCCTTTACTTAACCCCAACGACAATAACCTATATGCCTAAATGAACAAACCCTAACCACTTAACTTAACTCTCAATGCCTAAAATTAACCCTAATCTTAATGATGACTCTACATCTAATTCTAACACTAAACTTAACCCAAGTCTAAAAAAATATTGTGAGGACACAAATGTCCTCACAATCCCAAAACATCCTCACTTAAATACAGTAACCGGTCCTCACTTTGATAGCAATTTGAGTACACACACACTCACAAATAAACACAGTCTCTGTCTTGTCATGTCCACGCAGATAGCCACACACACACCTCCCCCTACCTCATTGATTGCATACCAGGGAGCAGTAAATACTTCATGGAAGGAGTTAACCCACCCCGCCTATTGCAGTCAGCTACTGGGCAGCTGATGGGCCAACACAGCTGGTTGTTTACTGGGACTCAATGGCTTTAGGGATCCCACTGTAGCATAGCAACAACTATGGTACTCAAGTCAACTGGAAACACACACAAGAACAATAGGTAATGTCTCAGTAATCCCAATCTGAACACGGCCTGGTTGCGAGTCTGTTTCTAATTCAGCAAACTCATTTGAGTTAAGAACACACTGTAAGCTCCTTCCACTGCTAGCCTGAGATGTCACCAATTAGCACCATTTGTACTATTTAAATAGTTGGCACGTTGTCAGGGAGGGCGGTCACGTGTGTCTCTCTACATAGTGTCATCAGCAACACACCTACCTACAGTATCATTCTGACAGGGGCCTGTGTACGACCCAAAGGCAGGGAGGCCCTGGCTAGTACCTGGTTCTCAAAGCTGGGCTGCACAGGAATCTGCAGACTGTCAGTGACGCCCTCTCCGTTCTCCCTAACATAGTAGACCAGGAGGCGGCTGAGCGGTGACATGCTGTGGGTCACAGGGAAACGCAGCAGCGCCATACAGCTGTCCGTCTCTGCCTGAGGGGAGGCCCCTGGGTGAAGGGGTTGGAGACAGAGGGCTGATTCCGAGACATACATTTACAGCTTGACTAATTATTCTCGAGGCATTTCTAGCATAACACATTGGAATGTTTGGTGCAAATGTGGTGTGAATTGAGCAGATCTCTAGGCTCTCTATTACGGAACAAAACAGCCCTCACATCCGGGCATTTATGGTACTGACCGGAGCTAGCGGGCGGCAGGGTGGTGTGGATGTTCTTGTCGAAGGTGACCGCTGCCCGCTTGTTTCTGTGAGCCGTGGCGTTGGGCTGCTGCTGGCCAGACTGTACAATGTTACCCCTGGAGGCGATCTCATAGTGGAGGGTGAAGTTACAGGGACAGGTTGACTTCAGAGTGACCTCAGCCTCCTCACCGATCTAAATACACAGACATAAACACACAGCACTCAGGATGAACCGTTACCCATTGATATTAGAATGATCGTAGCTAATGGGATCATTTGTTCTATGTTATCACCATTCACTTCCTCTCCATGCATGATATGTGACACGTTTCAATGATGGTGTTGGAGACCTGGTGATGTTGAATGCTCATGAAGTGGGTGGTAAAGTATTGATGGTAGTGTACCTGGAGAGGAGCACTGAGACTTTGGATCTGGATGTGACATTTGCTAGGCGAGTACCAGCTGCTGATGGATAGGTAGTTTGGGAGGTACTGGTCTCCAGCTGGACGGCCATCTATGGCAGTCACCTTGGTCTGAGGAAACAACACAGGATTAAACCCACCAAAACGCTCCAAAGATGCCCATGATGACAGGAAGTAAAATCCTATTGGATTTTCTGATTTTCTGAACCTATTGGAGTTCTGATAGCTCCCAACAGTCTCTGGTCTCTGATATCAGATTGTTTGTTTCCTAACATCTATTTACAGAAACTGAGTGGCTGTGGATCCATATTTTCTCTGCTCTACTTCTCCAGACTACAGATCCAGAAGCTTCTGCATATGCCTATATTTTACACATAGATGTTTTCTGCAGTCCTCGGACACAGTGTTGATGATTTAACTTGGTCTGGTGTAATCTAGGAGAACTAAACACAACGACATGATTTACAAAAAAAATTGCCTGTTTTGACTTATAACAGTAGCCTTGGTTTATGCAAACATGAGCACAATACAATGTGGTGCTGAATCAGTGTCTCACCAACGCCCCCACAGAAGGCTGGTTGGTCCAGTGAACCTTCCAGGGCCAGCTAGCAGGGCCAGCCCCACCTCTAAACAGCTGTCTCCTATTGGGATCTCAGGGGAGGTATGTAAGGGCTCCCAAGGATCAGCTTGGGGCTGAGGCTAGAGAAGTAGAAGCCGAGAATGAAGAGGCTACAGAGGAAGATGCAATATGCAATGCTGCACTGAGGAGGTGAAGGAAGACAGCCAGAAGGTGGAGGGTGCAGAGGCGACTGCCCACATCCAAGACTACTGCCCAAACCCGAGGCCACTGCCCAAACCCGAGACCACTGCCCAAACCCGAGGCCACTGCCCACACCAGAGGCCACTGCCCATACCCGAGGCCACTGCCCACACCAGAGGCAACTGCCCATACCCGAGGCCACTGCCCATACCCGAGGCCACTGCCCACACCAGAGGCCACTGCCCATACCCGAGGCCACTGCCCACACCAGAGGCCACTGCCCATACCCAAGGCCACTGCCCACACCAGAGGTCACTGCCCATACCCGAGGCCACTGCCCATACCCAATTTCTCCAAAGCCCCACCGGGAGGACACACCGAAAATGACGCAGCCGGCAAAGCAGTTTGATGGCTTTTGATCTTCCCCTCTCCTTCTCTGCTGCTAACATTAATGAAACCCCCAGGCCCTACACTTGTCCAGTGTCCGTTACCTGCGACCTACACTGTTACAAAAAAATAAACAGACTACAAAGGTTGCACATCAAACAGCATGCAAGACACAGACAGCATAACGTTTCTTTGTCATCGTCATTGCAAACATTAGCTAAGGACACAGACAGACCGGGAAATGCAAAATTTGGCCACTGTCCAACTTTGGTTACTGGAGCGGGTGAATGGCTGTCCAGAGGTGGGACTTGTTGGGGCAAGTTTCAATAATATGCTGTCAATCAAATTGTGTTGTAAGCTACTTGCTTAATAATTGGCAATTGGCATTATGGGTCAGCAGCAGAGAAGTAAGAGGAGGATGCAAACAGATAAGTTAAGAACATATTGAGAATAAATACAAACGCAGAACCTGATCCACACATGGTCAGAAGCTTCTGGATCTTTAGCAAGATATACAGGGCATTCCCTGTTTTCGAGAAGAGCAATAACTTTGTGAATTTGGTTTTTCTTTGAACAACTGTACCTAAATTAAAGGTTAGATCTCTTTCTTATTTTGAATTTGAGATATAGTTGATGAGGGATGACCACAGCAATTCCACAGCCTTTTTTTCTGATCTTTATCAAGGGTGCCACTAATTCTTGAGGACACTGTACATATTCTCTAACATTCAGAGAAAAGTTAAATTCTACTATTTTATACCTCCATGTCCCTATAGACCTTATGTGGTGAACCGTAATCAGCTCTCCAGCTAGTAATATGGCTGGCTTGGTTTTATGAATAAAAATATTTTTCTGGGAAGCTATGCACGCCCTAACCATGTCCACCTCTATTAGTCCGCCTCCGTGGCCCACTAACCTCCAGCCAGACGTACTGGGCTGCCGTGGGGATGGAGGGGATCTCAAACATGACCTGACCGTCTTTGGACGTCAGCTCGCTGGTGTACACATTGTCCTTGGGGGTCAGCTCTGCCTTCACACGCACCCGCACCCCATCAGCTGGACTCCCATCAGGGTAGGTTACCTCTACCTGAGGGAAACAAGGACAAAGGGAACCACAGCCAAGAGATCAGCAACCCCAAGTCTGCATAAGTAACCCCACGTCTTGAGCAGTCCAGTCCAGTTTCCCTTGACAGACACCACGTGACGAATGAATTACCTTTGGCTGTCTCTTACCTTTCCCTTGTAAGGCAGACCAGGCTTGAACTGCTTGCGTGTGTCCTTGGAGTATTTGATGTCGATGAGCTGCTTATGAACTGGCGTGGAGTCATCAAACATGGTCTGCTGTCCTCCGTCTGTGCTACTCACGGACACCCACATGTTCACTGTGCCCCGGAAGTGATCGGCCACATCCAGGGGCATCATGTCTGTGACACACACGCTAAAGGTTGCTGACGCTTTGATCTGAAAACAGTTGGGAATAGACAGGCTCAGATATCGAGAGGTAAGCCCAAGATAAGTCACCTAGAACACTACTGTGACTTGACTCACCTCCATGGTCTTAACCACAGGGTGGCCCACCTCATGTCGGTAGTACCCAACTCCATTCACTGTCATGTTCACTGTCATCTTCCCCGTCACTGGCTTCCCAAAGATATACCTAAAGACCAAGATGCAGTTTGAGTAGAGGTGCTACTTTGCCCCTCTCCAAGCCAACGAACAGTACATTAACATGTTACTCACTTTGCCCTCACAGTGGCTTGTTCACACGTGTTGAGGTCCCGAATGTACCGTGGAGGGTCTATCACCAGCTCAAACTTGGGCATCACTGTAAATGGCAGACAGAACGCTTGATTAGGGCGCATTATATAAAGAAAAATGTTGGATGTACAGTCCCATTTCAAGCCTGTATAATACAACTCAAACAAAAGTGTCATAAAGTATTTCGGAATACTTTATTCCGAAATAGCTTCGGAAAGTATTTAGACCCCTTCACTGGCTCCCAAGAAATGTTTCTTATTGACTGAATTCATAAATGATTATTTTTTTGCCATCTATCTACACACAGTACACAAGACCCTTTATTCAGTACTTGTTTTTATTCAAGTACAGGCTTTGGCTGGGTCATTCACAGACTTGTCCCGAAGCCACTCCAGAACTGTCTTGTCTGTGTGCTTCATGTCTTTGTTGGGCTAAAAGATGAAAATTCACCCAAGTCTGAAGTCCTGTGTGCTTTGGATCAGGTTCTCTTCAAGGACCTCTCTGTGTTTTGCTCTATTCATCCTCCCCTTAATCCTGACCAATCTCCCAGTCCCTGCAGCTGAGAAGCATCCCCATAGCATGATTCTCCCACCAACAGTATAGATGGTATTTTTCGCCAGATGCTGCACTTGGCATTCAGGCCTACCAGTTTGATTTTGGACTTAAAAGACTCATTTTATAATCCATTTACTTTATCTAGTCACTCCACCGAAAAGTCCTGATTGATGGAATGCTGCGGATATGCCTGTCCTTCTGGCAGGTTCTCCCATCGCTGCAGAGAAACTATACATCTCCGCTAGAGTGGCCATTGGGTTCTTGATCACCTCCGTGACCATAGCCAGTCTTGGCCAGATACTCAGTTTGGCCAGACGGCCAGCACTAGGATGAATCTTGGTGATTCCAAACTTCTTCTATTTGACTGTGATGGAGCCAACTATTTTCCTGGGAAATTTGAATGATTACATTTTTTTATAACCTTCCGCAGATCTGTGACTCGACAAAAAAAAAAAAAGAATTTGTTTGTAATTTTGAAATGATGACTTTCTACTGCCGATCTTGGCCAGGCCACTCTTGAAAAACAGATTTCTAATTTCAGTGAGCCTTTCCTGGAAAATTAAAGATTCAAAAAATAAAATAAAAAGAATGAAATTGAATCATTTTAAATCAGTATGTATAATAAAAAAATGCAGAGAAAGTGAAGGGGTCATAATACTGCCCGAAGCCACCATACAGAGTTGTTGTATTCATGTTGGGAGTCAAAAGGGTTTTTAATTCAAAAACCTTCAAATGAAAACCATTTCCTCAGCTGGATAAATGTTCTCCCCTCAGGTAGAAACTCACCATACTTTTGCACTTCAAAGGATGTGTTGTAGGTGTGCCCCTGCATCTCTACAAAAACCAACCACTCCCCAAACACAGGCTGGTCAGAGAGAGGGAAGCTCATGTTGACGATCCCTGAGGACAGAAATACTGGGTTCATGACTTACAGTAATCATCACCAACTACAGCAGAGAGTACACGGTGCACGGGAGATAATGAGAATGTAAGTCATTTTTCTCACCACAGCAGAGGGGTTTAAGCTCTTTCCACTGGACCATTCGTGATCCTCTTGGGTCCTGCAATCCAAAGTACAGCCATCAAGAGATTTTCCTTTCATCCAAACAGGTATGACTCTGTTTTACCTTACACATAAAAGCTGTGGGGAATTTCCAAAAACAGTGCGAACCTACATACGTCCTCAAGTAATTCTTATATACACTGACCTGGATCTGACTCAAGAGGAAAAACAAACACTAACGACTGTCAATCAGGTAATTATAGCCACCCTCACAGACTTTCCTGACCAAGAGAGCCACAGGGTCTACTGGTTGCAGGTGGCAGTATAACACAAACACCTACACAGTTATTCTTAGTCTCTGAGCTGAGCTTGTTTACAAAAACAGCCGATTTGCACTACAAAGGCACTGCAGACTGGACACCAGAGGATGTGAGAGGGAGAGAGTGAGACAGAGAAAAACGGATAGACAGAAAACCAGAAGAAGGAAAGGCAGGCAGGCGACTGAGAGAGTGGAACAGAGGAGTTTACTGCAGGAGAGAGCAGCTGAGGTAAAGAGAACGGTTCCTTTCATGTCCTGCTGCAGGGGCCAGGCTGGGGCTCAGAGCACAGGCCTGTTATCAAGGTGAGCTCTTCCCTGCCCTGTAATCTCATGCCTGGAGTTGGGAGACTAAACCCCATGTGGCCCTCCCTCCCAGCCCTGGTGGTCTGCCATACAGGCTGCCTCTCCCTCCACTCACCACAACGTAGGCCTCAATCTGCAAACCCGGGAGAGAAGAGGAGGGGAAAAAAAGTGTCAAGGATGGCACAAGTTCACTGCGAACTGCACAGCCACACAGCAAAATATCCCCTGGACCCCTCCCCTCACCAACAATCATCCATCTGTGTGTGCGAACGATGGCCATGGCCAGCAGTGGGCCTTTATAGCTTCGGCCATGAATAAACACACTGTCTACACAGTGGCAACAGTATATTTGGAGCAACATCTAAAATTCCAGCAGAAAAATGACTCAAGGTTTGTGTAAATAGGTTACTGTATATTTAATGTTCTCTCAGGCCAGGTTTCCCGGACCTCACTTGCCTCTGAGAGGATGCTGGAAAAATAAGTGTGTAAAAAAAGCTAGGTTGATGCCACCCTTCATTTGAAGCTGTGGCACATCAAAGGAGGCCAGCCCAGCTGCTTGGCATCAAGTCCCACTGACACACATTAGGTCAACACACCTGACTCTCATATTTCATATCCCATCCATTTCCTGTAAGTAGGTGTGATGTCTTGGCTTTGATGTGAGAGACTGGGAGCATTACCTTGTCATTGGCCGGCCTCAGATCCGGAGTGACAGAGTACACGTTGATTAGCACTAAATTGAGAGGAACAGATTATTACCCACTTCAATGCATTTGTTTACGTACAGTGCAATAAACAATCCATGTCATGCCAAACACCTTTCTTCTAGGCCGCTATTAAAGCAGGCTTTTCACAGCTTACAATGGTCGATGAGTAAATCTACTTTAGAAAGTGTATTACAAGTCCAATGGCTGACACTGAAGAGGGGTTAATAGACCTTTGTGTTTTGGCTTGTAAACTGGCTTGTCTGTTTGGATGAAGACGGCTGTGCCTTTACTGTCCACAGTGACAGTGGTGTAGTTGTGGAAGATGTATCCCCCCTCAGTGATGTGGCGATTCCCCCACACCTTTAGAAGAGCCTGGCCTCTCTGACCAGGAGGGACCTGAAACCAGGAAGGACACATATTTTCAGGATGCAGCGCCTGAGCATAACACAACACCACCCAGACGAACGGCAAACCAGATGCTTAAGGGCATAACTAGCCTAGTGGACAATACTTCATAAGGATTGGGTGGGGGGATAGAGAGAGGGAAAGAATCAAGTCACGCACGCTGGATTGATCCATTCCAGCCTTTAGGGGCTACAGACCCATACATGCACGTCAACAGCTGTCACATATTATATTGCGGCTGTTACCTTATTCCAAATGAATGCGCAAAAAGGCAGATGTTCACATACAAATGATGTTAGTGTTGTTTTGCATGTCGTGTGTGGAATGTGGACAGAGTGACTGGGATCTCACTACTGTGCAGCTGGAGAAACAACCATTTCAATGCATTTTTAAACCATTTTAATTTATCAACTTTTTTATTATATCACCTAACAACAATTATAGAAATGTCATTTACCACGATGTCATTGCTCTTACCTTTAATTTGATTGTGCCTTTGTCTGAAAAGGAAAAACAGAAAATAACAGTTAGTGAAAGTACAAGCAAAAATAACACTAGTCAAAATTATCGATCTCTCTGATGATATTATGTGGTGTGCAGTTAGCCTGGTGTGGCATGTGGCCAGCCTGGTTGGTGTGCGGCTAGCCTGGTCCAGTGTGTAAGCCACTGTGTTTCTAATAATAGCGGGTGTTGTTTTATACATTACCTCACGTGTCAACACTGGCCCTGGAGGTGAACCAGTGTACACTAATTTGGGTTGTCGTGTACTGTTAGCAGTAACTAAAAATGTTTTAATTCATATTAATTCTGGTTTCACTCAATAACAAGTTGAGTAAAATCTCTGGCCAATCCGGATGATCAATTCACTGGCAACTGAAAGGAAAACCGGTGGGACTGGAGTGATGCATTCTGCAAGAGATACAGCTGCAGACTCTTTTAGTAAAGTCCCAGCGCTGTCAAATAAATCCCAAAGATACACAAAAGCCTTGTTAGTCAGGCCAGGCTTTGCCATAAACCCCCTATAAAAGGTAACATCCACTAAAGGAGAATTTAGCTTTTTTTCAACTTGACGTTAAATGGGTCCTAATCTTGTTCCCAGACACTGCTGCCCAAATGCATGGAAGATCTCGCAGAACAGAGCATTAAACTTGACCTTCATTAGCCAATAAGAAATACCTGGTGCGATAGACATGGACCTAATCCCCAACAATTGAACGATCATGGGACAACTGAAAGTACAATGCTGCTGAGCTAACTCAATACTGCACTGACTTTAGGCAGAACAATGCAGTTACTGCTTCATGAAACATGTTAAATGTGATTAAATCACATACTACAGTAGCTAGCTAGTTGTTTATGGGCCAAGATAAGTTGTTTATGGGCCAAGAGAAACTGTAATCCATCATAGTTTTCTTTAAACAGCCATCACAAACTTAAAGGATCCATATGTAAGATTGTTTATGGACAACTAGCTTGAATACAACCATAAATGACCAGAAGACATCTGCAGTTAATGTTTTAAGTTAAACTTTCACCTATTTTTTTTTCAAAATTGTTCAGAGTGCCTGAGATATTCCCCATTTAAACTTAATTTAAGGTCCATCTATCAGTTTGCGTTGATGTGTGGTCTCCTCATACTCGCTTTAGACAATTGCAGTACTAACCACCACCCTAAAGCAGCCTGGGCCAGCTAATACCATCATTAATGTTGTGTTTGGTACAGAAAGAGGAGGAGGAGACAAGTCATGTTATTGTTTAAAGTCAGTCTTGTAAACAGTAGAGGCAAGATTCTACACAGTGTCCCTTTAAGCTAACTTTAACCACAGCTGGCTACAAATAAATGGAATAGTATGTGTGAGCATTTTTATTCTTCAGTGGTAAAATCACCTTTACGTAAGATCAAACCGAATATGGAGTTAATTTCAAATATCCTAGCCTACCACCAGCCTGAGCCCCACTCACCACAGTGTAGCCTAAACATCAGCTAGAGGAGAATCTCAGCTGTTATTCAGGACTAGATAAAATGCCTGCACACCCGGCAGCTCTCCAGATGGAAAGGCTGTTGCAATTTAATTCAGTAGCCTCACCTAGTACAGTGCCATGGCTATGGGCCACCATCTCACCCTTCACTGAGAGCTGGACCTGGACATGCGTCTCCTCCACAGCGTTGAAGATGGTGACACTCAGAGCCTCCTCCACGCCAGCACGGAACACAGAGGGAGCGGCAATTAGGTAACCCCTAGTGACCAGGAGAGAGCAGGGTACCTTAGCCTGGTGTTTACAACTCTGGTCCTAGAGGTCAACAGACAGCTTTTGCAGTTTCTTTTTGTCAAGGCTAATTCTCACTCATTCTCACACACAGTGCTCAAGAGAGATTAATTTTATCTAGTAGGCACATGATACCCGCCACCTAACAGGACTCTGCTCTATTGTTCAGTATGGGTGGCCGGCATCACTTATGATGGAATATCAGTCATTGTTTTTGAAACATAATGCCCCAGATTCCAGAGAATAACTCTCACATTTTGTCAAGGGAAGACGGCTGTCAGTAGGGTCAGAGGCCGAAGGTCATCCTCAGAAGCACATAAACATTCTGAAAGTCCAATTAAACTTTTACCACTGGTTGGCAAAGGGGTACCATAAATAATGGCAGAGCAATGGGTTCACTGGCAGTGACCTCTTAAAGAGTTCAGGAAGTTCACTGACCATAGCTGAGACATTCTTTGCTTCCATATGGCGCTTTTATCACACTTTTACATAATTACTACAGTACCCTGTTTTAGGTTGTTCAGTTAACCTTTTCATGAGTTCAAATAAATGAAATGAAAATGTAATAACATTAAAACAAAAGCAGGTTAATAAAGATGACAGCTATGTTTTCAGACCTGGGGGCTTCCATGTTAAACTTTCCTTAGAGATTACCCAAATTAGAAGGAATATGGAATTCACCAACCCAGTTACATGTCTGAGTGTCAGATCAGGTGGTAAGCATTACAGTGCTGGGAGCCAGAGGCAATCTAGTCATGAGAAAATCCCTTAGAAAATTGGGCTTTGAGAAAAGCCAGATAATATGAGGAAATTGATTCTCTGTGTTTGATCTACTGCAAGTTCAACCAGCTCTTTGATAAGCCTGCGTCGGGTGGTGAAGACCATGCTTATTTTAATTAGACAGGCAGATACCTTGAACTTCACAGGGGTTTCTTCCCATTTCCTCAGAGCCCAGCCTCCAATGGGGACTGATGTTCTTTTCTTCAGAAAGCTGGTATTAGTCCCATAGTGTTCTCTATGGTGTGGTGTGGCGGGCTAACCTCGTAATTACCAGACTGAATGCTGCTGCAGCCAACCATTCATGTGTGCTCGCGAGACCAGGCGGCTCGTGAGGCTATTGGTGGGCTCCCCTCTGAAGCACATTGGCAACACAGCTTGTAAGCCTTCACAATTAACTCAGCAGAAATCTCCACATTTCAGGACTAGGCTCTGGCATACATTTCACAGCAGCCTGGTTGATGATAAAAAAATCATAATAATCAACTGTATTTAAAAATTGTCTTCATGGCACTTAAGGACGTCTTACAATAGTTTGAATTCAAACTAATTTAAATACCCCATATAGAGGGCCTAGTTCTGCAAACTCAAGTGAGCTCTTTGACAAGAATAGGGGGGTGGAGAATCCATAAGTGTTGTTTCAAAACGGCCATATAGTTAAGTGTACTGTGGAGGGTAGTTTTCCAATCATAGAAAGTCCTATATATCTCAAGTAAAGCATTTAAATTATCTTTCTCCATTCCTTCACCTACCAGAGATAATAAGTAGGACAGAAATAAAACAGGGTCTTTTTCATCACACTTTTCAAAGGTGTGATGTTTGTTTTAGTTCTATGTTCCCTCAGCTCTATGTTCCCCCAGGCCTCTGGGAACTCAACACCTATTCCCTCAGCCCCATTTTCCCTAATCCCAATGTTCCCTCAGCCCTATTTTCTCTCAGGCCTATCTGACCTTAACACATATTACCTCATCCCTATGTTTGATCAACCCATTGATCCACCAGCCCTATGTGACCTTAACCTTTGTTTCCTCAACCCTGTGTGAGGTCAACCAATGTTCTCTCAGCCCGGTGGGAGCTTAAATGTTGTTACCTCAACATTATGTTACCTCGGCCCTTTGTTCCCAATCCTTTGACCTTAAACTTTGTTCCCTCAGCCCTATCTGAACTTAACCTTTGTTCCTTCAGCCCTATGTTCTCATCAGACCTTTGTGACATTTCTTCCCTTCACTTTTGTTCCCTCAGCCCTATGTGACCTTAACCTTTGTTCCCTCAGAAGTATGTTTCCTGAGAACCCTCTGAGCCAATTCTGATTAAATTAGCACAAACGCTTATTGATATAAGAAATTGCTGAGGACAAAATATCACGTTTTTGTCTGAAGTCCGTTTTCTGTTCTTTCCCTTCTAAAACGAGGGTACATTGTGTCTTGCTTCATACATACTCGATATTGACCGAACAAAACAAAAAGGTTCTTCCTCTCATTTGGGTTGGGGAACGCAGCATTAGTCTACTGATGTAACACAGGGTTGACGGAACATGGTCCTACACAAATATAAAAAAAAAAAACGCAGGCACGAGGGACGTATTAATGACTTTGTACACTGTTTAAAATAGAGTTGTTAATCAGAGTAATGGGTGAGTCTAAATGAATTGTAAAAATATGTTGTAGCGGGTTGATTTGTTACATACTAAGAACCGGCACACGAATCCCAAATACAAAGGAATGTGACTCAAGACCAGAATGTGATTTGTATCATAGCCTAACCCAAAATTACTTTTTTTTGTGAATTACTTTACAGAGCATCATAAACCGTTGTAACAAAAGTTAATTTTAAAAGGAAGAAATTATCTCAAATGAGAAAACACGTAAACAACATCGTCAATCCAACCTCAACTATTGGCGCTGAACATGTCAAGTGAGTTTGGATACATTGTATCACGATCAAGACATGAACAAACCCTCTTTATAAACTCATGCAATTACAACTATCCTTAATTCATTTCTACAAATGCAAATTGCAGTTACTGAAAAAATGTAAATGAACAAATCAGTACCAATACAAAATAATACAATTGCATTAACTCATAAATAACTGTGCCATTAACTCAGTGACTGATCTATTTCACAAAGATTCACAGCTGGGAATTCAGCAAGTGGTTTTGCTTTTCCCAGTAAAACTGGCAAAACATGCTAATTTACAATAAAATTATGTCAGCCACTTACTGTCTTTCTTGTGCATAACTTCTATTGACGACACAGATGAATAAAGTCCACAAGACACTCAGCGTTGTCCAGCAGAACCTCCGCATTTTCAATATTACCTTCAGTTTGCCGAGCGGTGCTGTAATAGGGTCGCTCTCAAGAGTTCAGACTTAAAAACGTTCTCAAACCTTAAAATGTACAGTTGCTTCGACCAGCCTCTCATTCTTCCGTAGCCTATCCATTGAGGCACTCTGATGTGTGAGCGCCAACGTTTGCCTCAAATCGGCAATTGGGGATCAAGTTTTTATCATCCCACTTCGAGAAATCCCGTTTCTGGGCAATAGGCTTTTTTCCTCTGAGCTCAGCGCACATACAGTCCTATTTTTGCGTGCTTTATTCATCTGGCTTAGTTCCGTTTTCTCATATTTCAGCATTACAGATTTCTAGTGTCCTCCCACCCCATGAGACGTCGCACTATATAAAAGCGATGTTAGAGATATTTATCAATGTATTTCCAGTGGATTGGTGTTGTCCATTTCCTCTGCAACTGCATGTGCCTCCTCATGTCTTTGAAGTTTAAAAGCTTTTGTTCCTGCGAGTGCGAGTCAGAACAGCTCCTGCAGACTAGCCCTAGTTCATGCCAAGTTAACAGTTCATTCTTAAAGTCCCTACCTCCCATTGCCCTGGCCTGAACACCAATAAGATACAAGCAATCTCTTTTCTATTATGTATATTGATTATCTTTGCATTCGGTATTAGATGTTGTCCTAATTAATTATTTCACTATATTATATTTAAAAAAACTGTCTATATTCAATATTGGACGACAAAACCCTTACCTTGGGGATTTGTTTCAATAAGTGTTAGGAGAAATATCAGAGTAGATAAAAAAAACATCCTTGTCAAATTAAACCAAATTTTATTTGTCACGTGCTTTCTAAAGAAACAAAGCTGGTGTAGACAAGAAAAATCCTTACCCAGAACTAAAAAAATAAGAGAAAGAGATAAAAGATAATTCAAATAAAAAACAAAGAAAATACTGTAAAATTCTAACACAGGGATTTTTAGAGAAGTGTATGGCAATGCATCAGTGTGCTGGAGTATGATGTGGGGAAGCAAGAGAATAAACAATGTGATGAGAGTGAGTGAGAGTGTGTGCGCGTGTGTGTGCACGATCCAGGATACCCTTAAAGATGTAAGTTTAGCCATACAGATTAGGGTTATTAAATTAGGTAAAGGATTAGATTTAAATCATCTGGATTTCTGGTCCCAATACCAAGCGCTGATGCAGCCTGATAAGATGCTCTCAATGGAGTGGCTGCAGAACGTTTTGTGGAGACTCATGCTCTTCGTTTCCGGTAGTCCATCAGATTTTTCTTGCCCTCGAGTGAGGGATTATTGTCTCTGACCTTTAGGCTGTCTCTGCATCATCGGTAATCAGGTCTTCCACCATTGTAGTAAGCAAAGTTTACAGTGCCCACAATCTGCTGATAAATCTTTGGCCCCATCAAGTGGCAAATTTTGAGCACTGACAACCGCAGTACTCTCTGGACAATGACCTCCAGTGATCGCACTTGCAGGCTTTTCATGATCAGTGAAAATACAATGCACAAGGATGATCAAAAAACAGTAATTTTCCTCAACTGTTTGATAAACGTAACATTTACTTCAAAATTTTGTTTAAATGTGACAAATAAGTGATTAAAATAGGTCATGTTAAATAGCAGCTTTTCTGTATAACAATTGTGGTATACTGGTCATAAAAAACAATATCCCATCAGTGGCCTGCTCAATATTAGAAGTAAAAACTATAGTAAAAATAGTACAGAAACACATGCCAATGTAATTATTTGTACATTAAATCTAGGGTTGGGGTCAATTTCATTTCAATTATGTAAACCAAATTCAAATTTCCCTCATTTACAAGAATTGAAGAACATTGAAATTTCAATGAACTTCCCAAATATCTGGAATTACCTGACATTTTTTCTGGGGTCTCAGACATACTAAACAAAGTACTGCAAATTAATTTCAAGTACCAATGGATATTTGATTTGTCCAAAGCAAGTTTGTAATTACACACAATACTGTCATTAACATGTAATGAGCATCAATGTTACGGGAACACAATGAACATGTAACATTCAGAATTTACATTAAAACAAGTTTATTTAGAAAACAACTTAAAATACAAAGTGAAGCGCATGTTAGCCTTCTTGGTGGAGGCAGGCTCCAGTTTATCCAAATGTCCATGTCTCTGGATATCAGGCACAGCCGTGAATGATGCCACCAATAGTTAGGCCACTCTGATTATTTTCCACCAGTTCGTGGAAGTCCGGACACCGTAGCCTTCCAACATCTGGCTCAGTGAAAGACGTTTTAGAGAAGACCACGGCATCCCCGATGATGTCCACTCCATAGGCCTGGCACAGCCGGGTGGTAAGACGGACGTCCAGAGCCAGGAGGTCAGCCAGCTTATGGAGGGGGAAGCGGCAATTCCTGCTGCTGTGTCCGTGGCTGTAGACCAGCAGAAGGTCCCTGCGACAGGCTTGCAAGTGTTTATGCAGGGCACAGCTCTGCAAGAAGTCCAGTCTGCGAGCCAGTCGGAGGAGTCGTACAGGGTTGCGCTCCATGAAGGCCCGGCTCAGTGAAAGGGCCAGACGCACAACAGAGGAGGAGCGTATCCGCTCCGGGAGCTCCATGGTGTGCTGTGTGGCACGGCCAGAACCTGGAGAAATGATACAGGAAATAAGGAAGCATGAGAATTCTAAGACAGGACTATAGAACAACAGAAAGAAACGTACCGTGGTCATGGTTTCCATTTTTCTGGAGTTTTTTTTATTTGGAATTACAATCTTGTAACCCTTCAACTCTCACCCTATAAGGTCTGGAGCCTGATAGTTTTCTGTTCTACCTCATCATTAATTGCACCAACCTGGTGTCTTAGGTCTAAATCGGTCCCTGATTATAGGGTTGCAATAAGAAAACCAAGTGAGACTGGCTTCTAGGTCCTGACTTAAGCCTAACCCTAAGTTTGAGGGGTTAAGAAATTAAAAAATGTGTGACAACCAAATCAAGCCTATTGATTAGATTCAACTTTGTCATTGAACAAGTACAGTATAATGAAATTCAGTTAGCATCTAACCAGAAGTGCAAATAGAATAGGGCAGAAAATGTACAAGTATTAAGTATATGTATATTACAAGTGGAATGTATAAATGTGCAATGAACGCAAATGGAGAAGGGCAGAAAATATATAAGTATAATGTTAGAAGTGGGATATTGAAATACAGAAAGGAGTACATCCTCCTCTTCAACCTACTGGCTGCACACCTGCCCTTCATTTTCATTGGGATTTTGATTAGCGGTGATGTCTGACTTTTTAAGGAATGTGTGTTTTTAGAGGAGCTTGGCCATTTAAATGGGGTGATCATGTGACTGTTTAGAGTGGCACTGTGTGTCAGCTATCTACATGAACACTGCAATTCACTACCCAGCAGTGTGTTCTACTCCCAAACTCCAAATGGATGGGCCTGCAAGACAGAGTCCAAGAAATTACTTGCAAGAACCCACCCAGATTGATTTCTTTCTGTGTGAACACAATGATAGCTACTTACCCAAGTTGTAGAGAAGACTAAGGGCCTGGAACTCCTCCTGGTTGGGGTGCTGTCCTCTAGTGTAACATTCCAGCAGCCAGCTTAGGCTCTCCTGCAGGTGAGTGTCATTAATGCGGGGGTCATAGAGGCGCAGGGGCTCCCCACAAAGCCGGTAGGAGGCGTAAATCAGGAAGCGGACCATCCGCTCCAGAATAGCCACGCAGTCCGGACCAGACACCCTCTGGATGATCATATCCTGTCTCACACTGCGCAGCCGGTCAAAGACAAAATCGTAAACCTAGAAATACACAGAGCAAGAACAAATGCATCAATTAAACATTGCATTAAAATATAATCTGAGGATATCACTGAAAAGGAACACAGTGGACATCCCGTGTACCTCGGCAGAGCATGGCACTTCCCATGCAAGGGTTGTGTTCGATTCCCACGGGAGCCCATATGAAAAAAATATGCACTTACAATAGCAAGTCAGTCTGGATAAGAGCATCTCCCAAAAACTAAGTTACTGTAATGTAAACAAGATTACTAACATCAGTCCATGGCTGGAGAGCAGGGGAGGTAGCAATGTTGTCAATGAGGTAGCAGACAGTCTTTAGCAGCACAGCTGGGGGCCGCAAGTCAGTAGGTCGAGTGGAGTCCTTCCCTGCTGCAGGTCTTGCATACTCCTTAACCACGCGCAAGGGGTCAGCCCTCGGCCGACGGTCTTTCTCACTGCCTGCCAACATCTCAAAGCGGTGCAGTAGGTTCTGGGCCTCCCTGCGTTGCAGCTCGCGCGCAGGGCACATACACAAACAGGTGCCCCTAGGTACTGGATCCTGCTTCTTTTCTTCCTCAACTGTCTCCTGCGCTTCTCGCCATTGCCCCTGGTTGCGTTTTTGCCTCCATTCCCTTTCCACAGCATGCCCTCTCCTGGAGTAGGAGCTATTAATGGAACAAGAGAGTTCTTAAATGTATTCTATCATCCCTCAACAAACTGTTACGGAGGAAAGCATAAGCACGCTGCATACAAGCATTTTTAATGAAATTGTGGCAATTCAGCCTTCTCTTGCAACCTTACATGCAAAGCTGCTATTTTAAAGAACCAGGTATACTTAGATACTAAGAAAATGCCAGTCGACTTGGCAGTACTCACTAATTGAAACTAACACAGCTGTGTACAGTACTTGATTATTAGCCAGTGTTACTACCTTGCTAGCTGAAAGCTTACTTTACCGATACTTGATTGTACATTATGCACTTTCCACCCCGCTAAAGTACTTATAACTTCCGGTTTCAGTTAAAAATTGGATATAGAAATATAGGTCGATCAAATCAAACAAAAACTCACATGCGACGGGATGCTCTGTTGTTCATAGGTCAAAATTCGTCACTAGCCACTTCCTTCACAAATTCGCCAGAGATACTTGCAGGGAGACTGCACGTCGCAACGGAATCGTAATGACGTTGTTACTCGCACGTTGTCGCGTGGTGATTTGTGGGTAAATGCTCTTCAGAGAGATTCATTGTTCTTTGTAATATCATATAAGTTTTCGTCTTGACATTACGTAATTTCAGAAAATGTGCAATTTCTTGTATAATACAAGATTTTATGACGATCAGATCAGCAACCGCGTGACGCAGAATGACAACCTGAACGTGATTTATCGATCATATATGCTGGGCAGGAACGTTATACTTCCTCTGTTCAATATGATTAATCCCTCCTTATCTATGATATCTGTCGAGAGGCTCAAATTAGCAAAAAATATATGTATGAAAATACAATATGATGATCTCGTGTGGAGAGAGGCAACCGCTGGCACCATGCAGTTGGATTTGCCTTTCTGATTGCATGTAGTCCATGCTGTATGGTTTGCAAGTCTGAGTTGAACTTAACTGGAATAAAAAATAGCATAAAAGCACTTTCACTACTTCCCTCGCCCTACCTACAACCTCAGCCGTTGAATGACAGTCAAATCTGTGTTCTAGCGAGTGCATCCCTTGCCCAAGCGAGGGATGATCGGAGTTAGTAAAGTGGCTGCGGAGATCACTAAATCGCTACGCACATCACAAGGAATCTGACCAAAGAGCTTTAGGTCTGGCCCAAAGATGTAGTCAAGTTGATAACATTTTACACCACCTCACATCCACTGGAGTTTAGACACGTGACTGCAGTTTGTATTAAATAGTGGGTAATATACCATGCAAGTGAGCAAAGTTTTTCAGTTGTCCCTACAAGGTAAATCAAGGCCCAAGGGGGAAAGTTTTATTAATTGGACCGTCACTTAAGACCGCAATCAAAATTGCATCCGGTTTTGATGAGGATTCCCCAGAGGGAAAGTGGAGAGTGCTTAGGGTCAAAAATGTGGTCTTAGGGGCTAAAAGGTATTGTGCCCTGGGAAGGGACATTTTAAATGCCCAACTCTTGGCAATGGGAGATTATACTTTATTTTTAAAGGTTGGACACCCTCCTTACATATTTATCTTTAAAGCTTTTTTTTGACACCAAGAATCATAGTGACAGGTAAAGAGGAGACAGTGGGGAAAGGAAGTTAGGAATTTAACCCTAGTCTCCGCCGGTTAACCACATGTGCATGAAGCCAGGGGTGTTACCACTGGACGGCACAGTGGGAGAGACAACATAGCAGGTTTCCAAATTCCTGCAATTGAATAACATTGTAATGGCAACTAAAAACTAATATCATTTGAATTTTGCCATGAGGCAGGGATCACTTTCAGTTCTCAGGTTTACATTTAAGCTTTACATTTGGGAATAAAAGTATTACACAAGTGGTTGTACTACTTTGGATCAATCTGTATTTATGATTACATTTTAATGTATTCTGTTATTTGCTAATTTTGCCAAATCTTGCATGAGTGATGAAAACATATTTGAACCACTAACGATGAAATATTGTCCAGCTGTAGGTACACGATTACCATTTAATGAATAAAAGTGTGCAATGACAGATTCATGGTGGATTTACTGTAGTGATGATTTGTATATAAACCATTGAATATACCCATGAATGACTACTTATTGTTCACCTTTTAACTCATCCACATGACTGCATTGCTCAGTAGAAGCAAAAGCCCAAATGGATGGACCTTATTCCACAGATCCTTTAGTTGCATGAATGTTAGCTAATTTTAATATAATAGGACACTGATGAGCAATATTCCAAGTCGCTTCACCCTCACACAACAATAAAGCATAACTTTCTTTAAAAAAAAAAATCTGTCTACCAGTTGGACAGCATAATTATCGAATTCACTTTAAAGTCGAGGGCCGTAGTATGATATGCTACAACTTCTAGCTATGACTCTTTCACATGCTAGTCAGAACTAGGAAATAGGGGACATTTCAAACTCTGTTGCGGTTAATGTTCAAATCAGTTTTCAGCATTACCGATTTCTCACACCGCTTCAATAGAAATCTCATGCAAATACAAAAATACAAATGTGTACAATTTTAACACAAGTACAGAAACACACTAAGAATGTGGAAAAGCACATTGAATAAAATAACTATTAAACAAAGGTGTACAATTTATTACAAAGTTTTACAAAACTCCCATTCACAAGATTCCCAATTAATTTGATTAAGCAAAAATGACTATGTTTATAAACACTATAGATATTATACATGCTTTACGATGTTCCCAATGCTACTTCACAGCTTTGGACTGTAAAGTTCCTGAGTTCTAGTCAAGCCAATCTGCTCCTCCTCCAAGGCCTGCTGGATCTGAACAGTCTCCCGACTGACAAGTGATGACAGCTCCAACAACTCTGAAAACCCCCTGTGAAGAAGCAAATTCTATTGTCAACTAACAAACCCACTACACAGTCATTGATTGAATGTTAATCACTTCTTTGAACTATGTTGTGTGCCTTGAAGTGATATATCGTGACCAGTGTATACAAGAACCCAAACAGTGGTACTGAAGACCAACTTTGAATTACCCCCATTTAAATAATAATGGTATATGTCTGATTATATATGTAATAATGAGTGATTACTTTCCCCATTACATTTCTTTGTAATTCATTCAATAATGTACAACGCCACAATAGGCTCCATGGCATAATTACTACACACACAAAAAATGTAGTTTAACTTGAGTTATTACATTGCTCTATGAATGAATTATAATACAATTTTATTTATATAACAACACAAGAAACCACTATTCGCCGCAGATAAGTAAAATGTAGTGAAAAATTTTGAGTGTATAAATGTATCCTACACTTATTTTCCCCATTTAAACAATGCAGTTTAGGCTACATCCACAGCAGATTGGCCAGGGTAAATGAGGAAATTAATATTTTGAGTTATACAGAATTTTCAAATAGAAAGTGAGACAAATTGTCATTGTGATCATTCTGCCATATGGTCACTTATCCTAAAAACTGCTGGTTACAATGACCTAAACCATGACAAAACCATACTATCCAAATAAGGGAGTGGCTAAGGGATCAGTTGTACAGGTGAATTATTGGTGCATATTGATGGTAGGGGTGCACAATGTATTGACTCAATACCGATATCGCAATATCACGTTGCGCAATATCACACCGAAAATGTCACGGAAAGTATGCAACATTACATTTATTTTGTGGAGAGATGCGTCCATTGGCTGCGTGGCTTAGTTGTGTTCGATTTAGAGCCCACTTGAGACCGCTATATAATGATCATGTTTCATTGGCCAGTAGCCCTGTCACATGCTAGTTTGAGCACACCGGTCCACTACACGAACATACCCTATGGAGCATACCACATGACGCGTGTGCATACTTCGACAGTGTGTGAGTGGACAGTTAGCATCTAACCAGAAGTGCTAACAGAAGAGGGCAAAAAAATTATTATTAAGTATAATGTATGTACGAGTGGGATGTATAGATGTGCAATGAAGGCAAATGCAAGTGCAAAGGCAGTTTTTACATGTTTAAGAATACTGAAATGAATATCGGTATCGCAATATTCATGATCAATTTCACAATATCACGTTTTGTCAAAATCGTGCAACTCTAATTGATGGTATGCTGAGAGTTAAGCTGGCAGTAATCTAGTGGCCAATTTTTGTTGCAATTGCGCTGATGTTTATGTTCGGATGATGTTATGTATCGTTTTACCCCGAGAGCTGATCGCTGATGTCTTGCGCAGCAGCTTGCATTCCTCTCAGGGACTCAGCAGATTTATCATTGCCATGCTCAGCTTCCTGTGTGCACTGCAGTAACACTTCCTCGATCTCCTTCAGGTTAGCAGTGGTTTTATCTGTATGGGTAAAAAACATTTTAGCATATAATGAAATAAAATACTATGTTAGTGTTAATTCTGCCCGCTCACTCTTACTACAATTGTCTGGACTCAGCAATTAAAAAAAAAAAAAAAAAATTCTTCCACAATAGGCCATCCTGGCAAAAAATCTCCACAAGCCAGGTGTGAAATCATCCAGAAAGCCACAAAGAACCCTAGAACATCCAGAGATCTTCAGGCCTCTCACCTCAGCGTTCATGACTTCCTCAGAAAGACACTGGGCAATGGAATGAATAGACCTCCGCAGCGCATATGGCTTTTGAAGTAAACCATGTGCACTCATGGGTGTTCACTTTTGCACAGGAGGGCATCGAGTGTTACATACATTTCTTTAATAAATAAATGCAATATGTATCAACAGTGTGTGTTGAGTGTTCCCTCAGGTTCCCTTTCATCTAAGGTTTTGGTGGAAGATCTGTTAACATTCAGCGCCAAAAATATGGAAGAAAAAAAACAGCACTGTAGCACAACAAAGTGAAACACAAACATAGCAGCACTATAAAGTAAACAAGCAAGATTAAATAAAAAATACAATGTAGGCAATTTTGAATCGAATATCCAAATACCAACCAAGAAACTCCATTCTGTCCCCCTCAATGTAAAAGTTTTTGACTGGGAGCTCATGGCGTGTAGTGTCCACTGCACTGGCAAAATCTTTGTACTCCTGTGTGAACTGCTTGGCGGCATCTGCCAATGGTGTTAGAACGGTGATCTGAAAACATACCATTAACGATTATTCAAACAACAATCCCATAATGACACATTTAAAACAATAACATTCACAATCATTTAAACCTGTAAATCAAGGAGGTCATCCAGCTGCTTGTTCTTCTCCAGGAGGTGGTACATGCGCTTCTTCTCATGGACTTCCTTTCGTAGTTGTTCCTCTTCCTCCATCACAGCTAAAATACGCCCCTCAGCCTCCACTTTTAACCTATGGCTATTATTCTCCATCTGAAAAGGTTAAATCCTTAGAGGTGAAGTACCAATGAAATGTATTATTGAAAAGTTAACTTAGTTAAGTTAATTATTACCTTGGCTGTGAGGTAGGCCAACAAGAATGTCTGCATCTCTAGGAGTCTCTTTTTTTGTTGATCGTTTCTTTCATGTTCTACTGCTGCATTTTGTAACACTGTCTTTTCTGTATTATAGGTGAGGCATAGCATGTTAACTGTTACTGTTGATGCTCATGTTTGTTTGTTATCAACATGATTGTAGTAAGAACGATTTACCTTTAATGACAGAGACATCAAAGTCGGGGCGAAAACAATGACCATCTACGGTTGTAGACTGCAAAATACTTGTTCCTAGTTGTGAAGCCTCAAAGACACTAGACATCATTTCTAGAGGATAAAAAGCATGATAGGTAAACATTATCTCAGACTTGTGCGCTCTAGAATAAAACAAACTGTCATGGCCAAAGACAGGAAAAATAAACTAGTTGACCACATTTGAGTATAGACAAAAAAGCATCAGTGATCACAGGGAGCACTTACGAGTTTGATTACGAAGTGACTGAGGAGCCATGGAACGCCTTGCGGGAGAGGCCACCCGTGGTGTAACACCTCCTGGTTTAGGCGAGGCCGGCCTTTGTAGTACGAAGGTAGACTCATTGGTAAGGGAATTGTTCTATGAAACATTACATGGGTTCAATTAGTTCATATTTTGAGAGAACTATTTAACACAAATTTAATAAAATGAACACTTTCATTAATAAAAAACAGGATATTAACTTAAATGGTACCTTGGTGGCAGGTGCCTTTTCGACAGGTTGCAGATATCGAGACTTAACTATTGTTCCAGCAGCTGAAATTTAGGATACTATTACTTATAACATTAAAAATACTGATAACTAAAAAAGTCGCATTAAATAGTAATTTCAAACTTACATTTTATTTTATTTCCAGCTCCACTGCTGTTTCCTTTACTGGTGTTTCCAGTTCCACTATTGTTGCTCTTGATGTTTTCACTTACAACTTTGGAACTGGAAATAACGTAGAATGGCCAAGTGTAAAATAAGTTTGAGACTGAGAGTGAGAGAAATTAAATTCCGTAATGGTGGCCAAGTACACTTGTTTTTGCCGAGCCCGTATACATGTCACTAGGTTTATGCTTTTTCTTCACGTATGTCACGCAGCTAAGGATGCCGACAACAAATAATACGATAACTAATATATTAGGAGACAATTCTTTGCGATCAAAGCTAATTCAGGCCCAGGTAAAAGGCCATTCTTATTCTTAACCACTCATTCTTATGCTCTTACATTAAGCTTTGGTAAACACAAACCAATATTAGGTTTGTAAAAGTTTTAACATGGTTAGTTACCTTTTTGAATCTGCACGAGTAGATTTCTGACTTTTAGGAACTGATGATTGTCTTCGTGAAGCCATTTTTCTTTCATGGGAACCGCGTCTTATTCTTCTTTTAATTTATTGGCTGATCGCATCCAATTGAAAGGTATATATACTGCCACCTACTGTACCGGAGTGTGAGGCCGGTCACGACCTACCTACATCATATCCTCCTGCTCAAACCTGTCTCCCTGAGAAACAGACACAGCCATTGCCACCACCCCACCTCACTCCCCTTCCCGCCCCCCAGAAACCCATTTACAGCCCACTTCCTACCCTCCCCTCTAACACTCTCATACAACCTTTCCCTCTCAACATCATATTGCTCACAATACAACACATGTTCAACTGCTGCCTCCACTAGACACATCACACAGACCTCATGGTTACCTATCACCTTCAATCATGAGTTCAGTCCTGTATGCCATAACCTTAGTCGACCCCACATTAACTCTTCTCTCCTACACCCCACATTCCTTCTCTACCCTCACCGTTCACTGCACCCCATAATACCCTCTTCCCTTCCTGCAACCACCCCACTTCCTCTGCCAATATTCATAACCCACCCCCTTTATCAACGTTTTAATTTCACCCCATCCTAACAGTACCTGCACACCCACCCCCTCCTACATACACTCACTCCTAGTCAGCCACTTCGATACCCTCCACACCAACATGAGCCAGCACCCAGCGGAACTGAACCGCCACCCCCCATCCTCTCTAACCACAACAACAACACCATCATCATCATCTCCACCAACAACTCACCTTTATCTGACCTTCCAGTCTGTAAGCTTCTTAACACTGCTGCTGAGACGGAACACACCACCACTCTGAATGATCTCAGCTCCTCCACCCACCTCAACCCAAGAATCATCGCCACCACCTCGGCCATATACAGCTCTGGAAAAAATTAAGAGACCACTCCTAATTTTTCTTAAATCAACATCTCTACATGTATAGCAGCCATTCCATTCCAGTGTCTGTTAAATTCCAACACAGGCATGCCTCATTTTACTTAATGAGGTACTGATTAGGTGATTACCTGAACCAAATCTAATTTAACGAGGAAAAGTATAAAAACCACTGCTGGGGTCATCACTATCCTCTTGCAACAGGACCAGCTGGATGGCAAAAACAGTGCAAGTAGTACTTCAAAGGCAATTTGAATAAAAAAAAAGAACTATTCAGCATGACAAGAGTTGAAAAGAAAAGCTTTGAGTGAGGGTTCAATTCTGGCTTTGCTGGCAGAGGGATACAGTGAGTGTCAGGTTGCTTCCATCCTGAAAATTTCAAAGATGGCGGTTCATAAGAACAAGGTCAATCAACAGACATTGGGGACAACAAAGCTACAGACTGGCAGAGGGCGAAAACGACTGTCCACTGACCGAGATGACCGTCAACTCATTCGAATGTCACTCAACAACCGTAGAATGACATCAAGTGACCCACAAAAAGAACGGCAAACAGCAGCTGCGGTGAAGTGCACGGCAAGGACGGCTCGAAACAGGCTCCTAGGGGCAGGGCTGAAGTTGTGCAAAGCTAGAAAAAAGCCCTTCATCAATGAGAAGCAAAGAAGAGCCAGGCTGAAGTTTGCAAAAGACCATAAGGATTGGACCGTAGAGGAATGGAGTAAGGTCATCTTCTCTGACGAGTCAAATTTTCAGCTTTGCCCAACACCTGGTCGTCTAATGGTTAGACGGAGACCTGGAGAGGCCTACAAGCCACAGTGTCTCGCACCCACTG